>VYYI01001991.1:0-16637 GCA_021029175.1 Bilobella aurantiaca
GAGTCTCACTATCCTACCAAATAGGTAGTGGGCTCCCTGTTACAAACATACATACATACTCAAATAACTTGACTATGTTTTGTTCTAGTTTTGAACTTCCCTTGGATTTAGAAATGTCGGAATTGGATTGTATCATTATTTATCGCTCAATGGAAATTTTTAACAAATTACACAACATTGTTTACGGTTCCATTTTGCTACCCACTTTTAAATTTGGAATTATAATGTGCATATGCCTAGCAGCCGTCTGCATAGTCCGTTTAAGGAATTTTTTACATATCTCAATTGTCCTCCTATTTGTTTTACAATTCATTACCCTTGTGTCGGTAATCCTACCAGGGGCGGTAATGATGTCAACAGTTTACAATATTTCATCGAAGTTTCATCAAAATATGAAAGCCAGGAGACAGAAACTGCAATATATGGAAGAACAGTTGCACACTTGGAAGATGCTCAAATCGATACCGGTGCTAAAGTGTACAATTGGAGGCTTGTACCATATGGAAGGGGTAGGCTTACCACAAGCTCTTTTGCCATGTTCACATGATTCGGATCTTTAAAATCTATATAATTTATTTATTTCAGAAAGCAAAGCTTACGATGTTGGACAACATAGCACATGGAATCGCATTCAGTCTGCTTACAGTGCGTTAAGATGCAGAACATCAACCTAAATTGTGAACATTTATGTTTAAAAATGTCACTGGTAACATCATATCAGGCTCTGGCACAAAACACGTTACTAAACAAGCGCATATTTTGTAAAAATTAGTCTTAAAACATGTACTTGGTTAAATGATTAGGAACAAGGGATTGGTAGACTGATAGAAAGAAAAGCACCATGTGCATTTTCCATGTCACACGATAAAGTACTTAAAGTAAAAGCGAGTTCAACCTATGAGTTCTCCAATTAGAAAATAATTTACTTGGCAGCTTCGGCGAGCGCGAAAATAAAAGTAGAAAAGTTTGAAGCGTCATCTCAATGAGCTGATTTAGCGCCAACAATAAGGCAAAATTCATTTAGCTGATTACATGCCTATTGACTAATAAAGTATTATAAAAAACATGAGGTAATTACAAAAATTTGTTATTCGATTAGATATTAATTTCCATAAAATATAGAATGGCATTGAAATAGCACACTAATGTATATTTATGTATTCCTTCTGTATCAATTTGCATTTCTTCTGCCTTCGTTGAGCACGTCGGTCCAGGAGGTTTCAGGATTTACAAAATTAATAAAAATTATTTGAGAACCGGTAATTTTTGCTAAAAATATTATAGCAAACATATTAGCTCAACAACATGCATGGGCATCCAGTTACAAAATAATATTTTCAAATCATAAAAAGAAGAGCAGCAAAAGGGCACTGCCCTGTCCTAGCGTGGGAGTTTTGGCTATTAGTAGTATAACAGCCAATGGAATACTAGCTTCGAAAGACGGTTTTAGTAAAAGAAAATTGGTGGTCAATGGTCTTCAAATTTTTAAAGTAGCAGATTTTAAATGGGGTGGATTGCTTTCATTTAGAAGACCACAAAATTATCCTTATAACGAACAGCAATTTTGCGATTTTACTGATTATTCTGGTTTGTACGTAATTGATTACATTGTACCAAGTAACTTTAAATATTGCTGGATTTAGGCGAGTTCAAATCCAAATTTGGCTTATTAATATTAACCATTTAACAAACTAAGAAAGAGACTGCCAATAACACCTTGCATAAAAATGTGTACACTTGTTAGAAAGATGAGTTAAGTACTATCGCATTCTTTCGTTACGTAATTTAAGCTAAATTTACTTAACTGCGTTGCGCAAACTGAATTAATATAGTTATATGATATTTGATTAACCAGAGCACTGGTTCGAATCCTCAGATTTGAAAAGTAGATGTAGCATCGTTAACAAAAGCTTATGAGTTCTGTGAAAAAGCCAACTACAGCTGGCTCCTTCAATCGACAAATATTCAAATTTTAGAAATTTTTATCATTTTTGTTCCTTTTCTAGTAAAATAAAAATCACTATTGAATAAGACAAACTGCCATGTGCATTAAACAAAATGCTATTTTGTAGTATATGTCAATTTAAATTTCATGTTAAAATAATGTATTTGTGACCATTCTTTTTTGGATTTTTTGTTTGTAAAGGAGACTATTATTTTTTTCCGTACAACCGCTTGTTGAAAAAATCAAAAATACGTAATAATAGAGTTTTATTAAGTAATATAGAAACGATAAGTCAACTTTACGTGGAATATTTTTACCGTTTTTCAGATAAATTGATTTATAAATGAATTTCAGCTTAATTCCCTGTTTTCAAACTGGTACACACATATCTAATTTCTGATCTATCGATTTATTTTAATTTAGCAACAAGTTAAAACAACAAGCAAGGCACGTGTATGACATTATCTTGTTCGGCAATATTTCCACAGAATGTATTGATTAGCCCATGCATAACTCATGGGTTTTGCTTGTTCGGCATGCAAATGAAGCAAATGAAAAGCTGGTTCTTGTCGTGTTTTGAATGCTTCAATACCAATTTCAGCAAGAGCAGCCTCGCCTGGTGTACCCACGCCCAAAACTCCAGGCCAAACTAAACAAAAGACAGCAACGTTAGAACAATTCAATTATAAAGAAACTGATGGTTTTGATGGTTTTCATTTCCTTACCAAATGCTAAAAACTGAATTGTGAGAAATCCAACCGCGGCGGCAATCAGCGTCAAACCAATCACCACAAGTATTTGCTTGGCAATGCTCAGATCTATTTATAAACCAAAACTTAAGCCAACTAATTTAAGGCCTCAATCAACATATCATGACAAATACTTTTAACTGAAAATGTGTTATTTTGGCAGCGAAATAGCAAAGTATAGATTTTCTGATTTGCCAAATTTGCACACCTACTTTATGAAGTTACACATGCCAAATATTTCATGAAAACTTTTTAAGTGATTTTTGAATTACCTTTAAACCATGTCCAGAGTCTCTTGGCTATTGAACCGTCCATCATCTTGTAGCGTAAGCCACCTACAAAATGTATTGTTATAATTTGTGAACAATACAAAAAATAATTGATCGTCATAATCTTACCATCCTTCTCCCAACATTTGTCTTTCAGAAAAACACGAATTTGCTCTCTAATTTGCGGAAGATCAAATTCTTTTGGTAGATTTAAATTTGCAATCCATTTCTCCAGATTGTCTCCTTCGGCAAGCGTTTGAAGTTTTTTAATAAATTCTTCTGGTCCTTCGAGTTTAAAATCAGCATCCTCAGGTTTCCCAACAACTTTGACTCGCACGGACACATTTTTTCTGAATTTCAATTCTTCGAAACTCTTCGAATTCTCTAGCTTTCCTTTTGAAATTTTGTCAAATTCTGGAATGTCTAAGCTTTGGCTCCTAGCGTTAGGTGTATCTTCAATTATGTTTTGCCAAATTTTAAACCTCACACCCTCAGTAGGCTGACTGGGTAGGAGGAGATCCTTCGTCTTGAATTCGACATCTTTCCTTGTGAGGACGCCTGCAGGTTCCAAGAGGTCACGGAGGTCATCGAGGTCAATCTCTGGTGGAGGAGTGAGGCTATCTACTGAGACAGATAGTGCTTCATGAAGAGTTGCGTTGCTTGCCGCTGCTTCTGGAATTAATGCACGAAGATCGTCTAGGCTAATTGTTGTTGGTGGTTCTAGTTCGGCGGCTTGTGGGGATCGAGATCTTGCGTTTTGTCGAGTAGGACGAACTCTAGTTCGAGTAGCTTCTTTTGTACGAAACTTCATCATCTTGAATCTGTATTATTGTAACTCTAAAAACTACCAATTTGTATTCTTAATGTACTACTACTGTGCTGCACGGCTCCGAGATACGGAAAAGGCCGCTTGGAATTTATCGGGCTGGTTTTATCATGCCACTTTTTGGTAGCCTCGTGGAGATTTTAGTTGGATTTCCGCAAATGAGTCATCAGGTAATTTGAGAAATCCCGAGCGTTAAGTCATCACATCCAGTGGAGCAATGAATTCTGAAGTACAGTTTCTCAGAAGTATATTTTTGGTTTATGCAAAACCACAAGGAAAGTGTGTAACATGTCAAATTTGACATTTTTGGAATCGGGAAAGAATTCCTCTACTTTACCACAAACTATACAGTTGGAGGTCACTATATTATTTGAAATAATTTTCCAGAAAACTAAAACGATATTTAGAAATGATATCTAAAAATTGACATAATTTTTCCAAATTATAAGATCTTGCAAGTAAAGCATTAACTTTTAGCAAAATGTTTATATATAAATGATCACTTTATGCGAAGTAAAATTATTGAATTAGTAAAGTAGCAAATTATCTATTAATTTTTACTTTTACAGAAGAATTAAGAAATTGAAAGTCAAGGTTATGTGGGACAATAATTAGTAATTCCTAGACAAGTGACGCAACTTCTGCATTTCCCAAACTTAACCGCAAACAATCAGCACAATCAACTTACTGTGTGACACGAGCAAGAGGAGTGTTAAACGAATGATTAAAACTCACCAAAATGGTACGATTTAGCAGGTGACATTTTAATGGTTGAATAATCGCGAAAATTCTTTGATTATATAATTAAGATTTCTATACTTAAGTTTTTGCAAATTTTTAATGCCGGAACAATTTTTTTTATAATTGGCGTATAAAACTTCCTCACTATAGAAGCATTGTTTGTACAACCCTCGAGAGCAATTAGCTTAATTTTTTTATGAAAAAAAATTTCAGCCAGGCAGTGAACGACAGTTTTGCTGTCAGAAAATTGTAAAATGTATTTAAGTCTAGACAAAAAAGTCCCTCCAAGGAAAGTAGGACAGAAATTAACATAAAAAACCTCCTGTCCCAGGACGGGCGGTTTTGGCTTGTAAAATATAAAATCCTTGAGTTCCCATGTGATTATACATTTTTTTTGGTTGAATTTCTCTGGGGCATATTTTTTTTGAAAAAAATTAAACAAGTAAATAAACAATAAGAAGTCTTTCACTTTTTAGTAATATTTTTTGTTCTTATTAGATTTCACTATAAAAGTTCTGTTTTCAAACTATATTTATTGTGAAAATTTAGTCCCCTTATGTGACTTCGGAAAATAATTTCAAACCATATGACAATTGTGATAGTTTCAGCAATCCTCTGGCTAGTACATTCAATTTTCCATCCCACGAGTTAAATTTTTGGTAAAATCAAAAGCGAATTTACACTATACCGCCAATAATTCAATTGGTGTGATGAGAATTGGTCTACCCTGTGAAGTTTAGAATTAGAAATTTTCTTTTGAATTTCCTGCAAATGCATGATAATAGAAATCTATCAAAATTTACAACAAAAAATGCTTCATTATTAGCAACAGTTCAACTAACTTTCAGGCAATTTAGAATTTTGCAGGCCTTGCCTACTGCTCAGTATGTCTCTACTGTTAGTATTTTAGATGTAATTTAGATGGCAGAGACATCTAGAATAGAGGCAACTTGAAATTTAACAAAAGTTTAATAAGTTAATAGCGAAATTACTCAAAGTACATGAAATTGTGTGGCATCGAGCCTATTGTGAATTACAAACGCTCCAATGGACGGACCTCAAAAGCTCCAAGTCTTTAGAGTTAACCTAAAATAGTAATATGTATATGACATGAACAATAAAATAAGCTGTTTATAATATACTAGCACAGGCAAGCCTGTCCTAGGACAAAAATAGCACTGTGAGTACGGGAGAGTTTTTGTCTGACATTTAGTTGTATTGGAAGGGAGGTATTTCCTTTAGAGGATTTAGAGCACTTGCCCATGGCTACTCCCGTCACACTCTCACATCATATTAGCTTATCCAAAAATATTCTACATAAACACAAATCCCCCTCCCAACTACACCTTATGGCTTTATTTTATGATAGATATTGTAATAAACGTATTCTTTAGGTATGGTTAAAATAAGTAACCCCAACTCTCAAGCTTCAAGTATTCAATTAATTGTTTATACAATAGTATATTATTCATATTAGTATGTGTATATATTTAGATTTGCAAATATAATTCCTTACGTTTCCTTTGATTGCCAAATAATTTAAACTTTTGAGAACTCCTTGCCGACTCATTGTTATAAGGTATGATATCAACAAGTCATTGCATCCAGAGATTTCCAGTGACTTCAATTCTAAAACAAAAACATGATCAAATAATATTGTATACCCTAATAAATCGTTGTGTCAAATAAATAATTGTATTTTCAAAGCTATATACTCATATGATTTAAAAAATTTAACATTATATCAGAGCAAAGTACCCCCAATCTTTTCCAAACCTGATGTAATTTGGATGAATTGTCAATTTCATTAGTAAAAAACCCTCAATCATCAAGAAAATTATGGAGCGCCTACTTCTGAGATAAGCCGTAAGAGTACATGTAAAACTAATTAAATTGACCCTCACCTTTATACCATCTCAGAAAATCCATTTTAAGGCTGTTGTTATTCGTAAAACCATTATCCTGCGAAGTGTGATTTTCGGTAAGTCGTGTAGTTGTTTGACACAGCTCAAGCTTTAAGTGCTCGATAGTAGCAAACTGCTTTAGTATACTTTCGAGTTGATTTTGTTTGAGGCAGGCTAATTTAAGTGTTTTGAGATTTGGAAATATATGGTTCCACTGTTCATGTACAAACTCTTCTTGATAGCCTTGGATACACAGAGATTTTACGCTGGAAAAAATTCCAGGAAATAGTTTCCAATCCTCGCTGTAAAAATTTATAGATACCGCGGACAGGTTTGGAAATTGAGCTGGTTGAAAGTGTAGGAGTGGATTTCCCATGTCCACATCGTTGTATGTCCCAAGGCCAATGTCCAGAGATTCCAAAATTTCTAGATTCGGCAATGTCAAATCTGATACTTCTTCTAAAATAAGGGTGAGGCCCCTCAAGGTGTCGGACATGTGCTTTAGCCATGTACAAAACGTTAAGCGAACATGGTCGTAATTGAAATTTGGGTTTTCCGTGGCCTTGTCATAATCATACTAAAAAAACAGAAAGTATATTAGAATCCAATTTTTTTTTCGATTTGTGGTATTGGCCTCAGTTAGTCTCATGATTTTAGTAATTCACAATTTTGAAATGAAATCTTCAAATAGTCAGCTCATACTATTATCAATTACCAGACCTTCACAACAAACAGAAACTTAATTTAGGTAATTCGTTCTGCATATAAATTTAATAAAGTTAAACTTAACTGTGATAAGTATAGATTCGAATTTACAGACCTTAATGCGCAGATGAAGATTTGTTAATTTGTACAAGTTGTCTTCCAAAAATTGAGCATCAAGTGGGTCATAGGTGACAAGGACTGCATTCGCAAGTGTAATTATTGGTGTTTCTTTGTAAATTGATAACATTGGCAAGATGCGAGATACTTGAGTACCTTTCCAAGGCGTGATTTTGAGCTCATTTAAATTTGGTGCAGCTCCTAGTAGGTAGTGTAGTAGTAGTATTCTGCCGTCATCAGAATCTTTGGCAGTTGTGATTTCACGGTAAAATTCAATGCACCTTAAACTTGGAAATGATTGTCGAAGGTTTCCAAATGTGTTCTCCGAAATTGTAGGCATTCGACAAGAAACGTTCACAGAGAGGCGAAATAATCGAGGTAATGTACTTAAGTAAAATATGAAACATTTCAGTTTCTCTAATTCAATTACCCCAAAACGCTTCACGCGTAATTCAAAACTGATTTCTTTTACGTTTGTGCCATATTTCTGGAAGAATGTACTTAAATTCTCATTTGTAGTGAATTTGTCGAGTTGAAAGTGAAATTTGGAGTATGGGAACGGTTGAAGTGAAGTTTTGAAGCAATTTAAAAAATCTTTAAGACAGTCTTCGGTGGTAAGTTGTATTGGTGAATGAGTATAAGTTTGTGATTCGGAAGCCAAATAATTCCATCTTCGGTTTACAAGTCTGCAGTGATGAAGCGAGTCAACATAGTTAACTATCTTTTCAAGTATCTGTTTGGGGTTAACAGAAAGTCATTATTAGTCGTATTATTGTAATTAAGCACATTTATTTGAACTTACTTCTGATGGCAGAATTACCTCCATGCTCTTCGACTGTGTTTTAAGATAAATTGTAATAACTTAATTTTCACTTTCCAAACAGAACAATACGAAATAAATATAAACAACCGGTTGTTAAGTCGTTTCTTGGAAAAGGCAACAGTCGGCAGCTAGATTGCATCTGCATGAGTAAGTGTAGTGTATGACTTCATGTCTAGGAAACTATTTCTATAGTATATTTATTTTAGGACTAAAACATTATAGTCACCTATAAATATCTAATATTTTTACACTATTGCACTATTTTATAGCAATAAAGCAATGTATCGTATGCAATATTTGAATTTTGCATAACATTGCCGAAAACAAGTTCTCAACCTCTACTTAATCAGCTGAGAAGTTGACGATATGTGATAAGTTATTTTATTCTACTTCTCCAATCGCTTTTCCGCCTTCAGTTTCAAAAGTAAACCTATTGTACTTTGAGATATTTTCACAAGAAAAAAACTAATTTAAATTATAAACAAAAATGGTCACTTCACCCAGATTTGGTACTTCGACACACTGGGACATCTTACAATTTTATTCCATTTTTTCAACAGGTGGGTTAATAAACTCAATTTTTTGACAACTTCGATATGGTAAAGCTAGAATTTGATTGCTACAATTCCAGAATATGCCATCGGAAACCAAACCTTTAAAAACATCTTTAGGTCAATTACACTAATTATGATAGGTGTTAATTGGAAACCACATTATTGTCTTTACAAACACTTATTTAATGATTAGAATTATTTCATTTTTTATATGTTTGAATAACTTACATATGATTCCAAATAGAATAATTTTCTTACCGTCTCCGTACCGTACAAATCAAATCATTTAAAAATTTAATTACAATTTTTTGAGATATTTAATAAAAAAAAAGCATTAGAAGAAGAAATAACTAACCTAGGTAACCAAATAAAAATTAACATAAACCCACCACAAACAATTTATTTACCTGATCGTTTTGATTTTTTAAACTTTTCGACCTGAAGTTGTGTTTTCTTACGACAATACGGAACATTACGAAACTTTAAAGCTTGCTTTAAAAAATAAACAAACCTTCACATATCTCCAATTAAAAAAAGACATTAACTATGTAGACTATAGCTAGCAAACCACAATATTCTGTAGATTATGTTGGTTCATTTGATATTTACATTATGATGACGGGCTTGCAAAAAACGTGGCATATTGTATGGCAGGACTAGATATTGTTGCAATGGGATTTGTGAAATATTCTTGCACTCGTCTTTGCAGCGAAATATTAAAAATTCAAATACCAAAAAGGATACTAAATCGAGTGCGATTTAAAATCCGTATACAGTATACTGTGATTGTGGGACGAGCGGTATGGCCTAGGTTCTTATTTTAGTTACTTCATTACTTCAAGTTGGCTAATTCCTCTTTTCGTTAGAACTAATTTAATTTTGCAATAGTTTGTGCTGTGCTCATCACGTAGGCGTGAGTTCATTACGATGACGAGATTTTTTATAAAAATGTCCTCTGCAGTGTACCATTTACAAAATGATATGGCACGATGAGTAAAAAATTCCAGAGAATTGAGTCAATCATTTTGAAAAAATGAGCAGTTTTATGTTAAATTGGTGAGGTGATATTGTATACCACTTACAGACATGATACGCCTGGATGTTAAAAAATAATGAAAAAAATATAAAATAATAAAAATGTATTGAGTTTTTTAGAAACTCAATACTTTAGAAAAGATACTTATTAGAAAAGACTTAATTTTCTTGAAATGGAAATTTATTCCCTGAGTGATTCAAGAAGAGACTTTTCTATTTGCAAAAAAAACTCAATCAATTTCAGAGTACATTCCTAAGTCCGATTAAAGCAATTGCCTGAGCTTGATCCACGGGTTTCCTATTTTTGAGTTGAACCACTTCAAACTGTCAAAAATTCCACAGTTCCAAAAAAATTTCCAAAATGTCATTGATAAATGACAATAGTATCTGATTTTGATTAGAATGATATGGGACATGCTTTTGGGCATAAAATCAGTCCAAATTGCTTCGAAAATTAGTTTAGTTGATCGCACAGTATGAAGCTTCTAGTCTTGGCTCTGTTGGTGGCGGCCGTGGCTGCTAGAACAAATATTGGCACACTTGATGGGTATGTTAAGAATGCAGGACAAAATAAAATACTGGTTCGACTTTTGAACAAATAAAATTTTATTGTCGCCAAAAGGTTCCAAGTTTTGAGTGTTACTGCCGTTACGCCTTCGCAGTTTGACTTCCTTAAGGGATTGGTCGACAATGTGGAGCTGGACTTCTGGTCAGCACCCAAATATCAAGGCGTAACTGACATCATGGTCAGCCCTGATCAAAAAGAACTCTTTGTCAAGTTGCTCGCTAGCAATGGCATTAAATGGAGCGTCAAAGTTCCAAATGTTGGCCGGTAATTTTCAAAATTACCTTCTGAAAAAAATATCGTTATTTCATATTAAAAAGTATTTTTCTTCATTTTGCAGTCTTGTTGAACAAGAAAAGTTGGCTAACGACATAGCCCTCCTCAAATCTGAAGGTCGAATGGACTGGGGTGCTTATCAATCCTATGAAACTGTACGATTACTTAAATATTTTGTTGTGTGAAATATGTAAAACAAAATTGTGTTTATATATTTTACTTTTGTTTCTAAAATTTTAGATTGCCCAATGGCTCAATGAAGGAATTTCATCAAACGAATTGGTCACATTAAGCGTAATTGGTCAAAGTTTCGAAGGTCGTGATATATTTCAAGTCAAAATCTCCACCGGAGAATTGGAAAATGGTGGTCTCAAACCTGCAATTTTCATCGATGGACACTTTCATGCCCGTGAATGGGTTTCTGGTGCATCTGCTACTTGGATCATCAACGAACTCATTTCAAATCCAGAACAGTACGCGCAAATTTTGGACANACGAACTCATTTCAAGTCCAGAACAGTACGCGCAAATTTTGGACAAATACGATTTCTTCTTTGTCCCATTGGCAAATCCTGATGGTTACGAGTATTCTCGCGCCTCCACTAGCAACAGATTGTGGCGCAAAACTCGAAGCGAGCATCCAACGAGCCCTTGCATCGGGGCGGATCCGAACCGAAACTTTGCATTTCACTTTGGTAAGAGCACATATAATCAGCATTAGCGTTTTGTGTTGATATTTGTAATAACAATTTGTGTGACGTTTAGGTGGAGAAATGACATCTCCAAATCCTTGTTCTGACCTTTTCAGTAAGTTTTGTAACAGTATAACAAAATTTACGCCAATTTTAGGTTAAAATTCTCAATTGTTAAATTTGTCTTTATTTTCAACAGAGGGCGAGGTTGCCTTTTCTGAACCTGAAACTGCCGCAGTTCGTGACGCTATTAAATCAATCCAAGCCGAAAGAAACGTCCATGCTTATTACAGCATTCACTCGTACAGTCAAGTAAGTATATTTAGTTATTTTTATTACATTATTATAAAAAATAAAACACAAAAGCTTAATTTGTTTAATTTTGAATCCAGCTATGGCTCTTGTCGTGGGGTTACACGCAGGGAGCATATCCAGAAGATTACAGCGAATTGGTAAAATTATATTCAAAAAAATTATTTGTAAAATTAAAATTTTTAAGTTCCAATTATTCTAATTAAATACTTATGTTTAGTTGACTTGGGGAAGAGACAGTGTCAGCGCTATTTATGGTGTTCACCAGAAGACGTACAGAGCAGGACAAGGAGCAGATATGTTGTGTAAGATTTTTGCAAAAAATTCAATTTAAAGTGCACTATACAACGTTTGAGTAAATCGTTGATTCACAGACGGCGTTGGTGGTGCTAGTGATGATTGGGCGAAAAACGAAGGCGTGAAGTACGTCGCCACTTTGGAAGTGAGGGATACTGGTGCATACGGTACGTATTAATATTTAAAAAAATAACTAAATTGTAATTAATGTGCCCAAACTCAAAACGTGCCCAATAATTAAATTTTGTTTAACTTTCAATAGGATTTATGCTTCCACCAGATCAAATCGTTCCAACTGCTGAAGGTAAATACAACTTTACTGTAATTACCCCAACACACGTTCTCTAACGTTCTATTTTTCTATTTTTGTTAGAAATTTGGGCTGGAATTCAAGTAATCTCAAAATCAGAGTACGACCCACAGCAATAAAATATATACTTCTAATGTAAAAAAAATATTTATTTATTTGTTGGTATTATAAATTGGAAAGTTTTAAGTGATAAATTTATTGTATTGTATCATCGTAACATATTTCGTTGAGTGCACACACAAAATATAGCTGCATGAATAAAAGACGAACGTAATTAATGTCTACCATTTTGGTTAATTAGAATATGATTTTAAATTCATCAACTGACCACCAGAGACTCCTGGCATTTATGAAAATTTCAAGTTTTGAAACCTTGACGTGTTATTTTGTTCGAAATTTTTACAAATAATAGAAAATATGACAAGAGGGAAATGACGATAGTCAAGTTATAATTCAATGCCAGGGATGCCTGATTGATTGACAGATTGACAGGCTTGAGTGCCATTGAAGTGGACATAAGTTTGTCAATCTCGACATTTGATTGATTTGGTACTTCCCATGAGTCACCGGGTCCTTGAAAGATTTTTAAGTTTCATTGACCTCAATTTACATGTGGTAATTAAAAGTCAAGGTCAATGTCACCTAAAATAGCTAACTAGTTAATTAGTAATCACAATAATATGGCAACAAAAAAGAACATGACCGAGATATACGAATGAGTATGCACGTGGTTAATCAAATTCCTAGAATATGGAAAAATTTGAAATAAAATGACACTTTTATATGCTCTTTCACACTCACATATAGGCCTGGTCAATGTTTGCGTGTGCTAGATAGTGGGGGAGGGTGGTTTCGGCTGTTGAGTTGACTAGGAAGTTCTGAGGTCTGAAGCTTATGTGGTTTCTGCAGGGCAATGCACCTAGGAGCCTCTTGCTTAGGCAGAGAGCATTCCTAGAGCATCACCATATGCATACCGACCCATGTTCAGCCTCCACAACCGCAAATTTCTAGGCCTCTACTCACCACTACCACACCACCACTTTTTTACGGTGCTGACTGTGCTGGTGCCGGGATTAGATCTCGGCACCTACCCGAGTTTGGACAAGGGTCCTAACCCCACGGACTACGCGCCTTGGGCAATTAAACGGTTAGTAAATTACCTTAATTCAATTTGGTTAAAGTTTGAACACCGTATTTATTTACGCTATAATCATAGTGTCTTTTGTTGCTGGGTAATGGTTTCACAAAAATTTGCCTGCATTTCAAACTTCAAAAATAGAAATACTTAACCTTAATACTTAATTATCTATCGTCTTTTTTTTTAATCAAAATTTTCCACCAAAAAAAGTAATAAGAGAGCAATGGAGTGCTGCGAGCTGACTTTGCGGTTGAAACTAAAAACGTAGTTAAAACTAATCAAACGAGCCGTCACACTGGATAGCCCATAACTTAAAAATAAAATCCTCTTGTAACAGCATAGGTTTGTTTGGCTAAATTATTCATATGTATTAATTTTCAACTCAGCTTTAAACTTTGGTAAGTAAACACGGAATTGGTTACACAAGTTGCATAATTAAACTGATTTAATTATTTCATACTTTGTCAATACAACATCTGAATTAACACTCCAAGTAACTGCCAACATCATTGAACCGTTGCACTGACGCATGGAGATAGGCTTCCAAGCAGACTTTGAAAACCAATATTGAGAAACAGGTATTGGAGAATAGGAACGTTGCGCATTTTCTGGAATGTAGAATGTAAGAAGCTACATTACATATTTTTGTAACGTAGCTTCGTTAGGTTGCGCAGATGATGAATTATAATGTAGCAAAACGGGTGTCATATTTCATCACTAGATTGCGCCATAGGGCGTCTTGTGAGGACAAAATGTAAAATGTAACTAGACGCAAGTGAGCCTTTGAAACTGAGGTCAATGCCATGTCGCAATTTGACATATCCCTAATTAATGGGGATCAATCACCACTACATCAAAGTTTATTTAACGCTTGAACAGGTAAAATAGACGTCCCACTATTGCAATTTGCGGTTGCTTATTGCCAGAATACATTACTTTACTGGAGATAAAAGATAAGGTCTTCGGCCCTGAACGATGGTTAACATATGTTCAACATTTAAATGGAATTAATTTCACAAATACTTGGTTTAGCCTGGACAGGTCAATTCAAATCCCTAACACGGTTAAATAGCTAACTGAGAAATGGCGTTTGTGTTAAGAGAATGAGGGCTGTCACGATGTCAGTTACAATTAATTTAATGTAAAGCGAGCATGTTAATGATTATCATGCCGTAGCGTATGAGTCGTAGCCCGCGCGGGTGTTTTTTCCGGGTTAATTGGAAACTGTTGTTAACTAATGACAAAAGTTAAACACAATCACCGTTAATTAATTTAACTAACCTCATCCGGTAGTACAGGCTAACCTATTAATGCAGTTATCAGGTAGCAATCAAATAATGGTGTAAGATAAGAACTTAACAATTATCGAATGAAAATGTATTTAATTAGTTGAATCGTAATTAATTAACTAGACTCAAGCTTTATTTTTAAGTTTATTTGCTAAAAATATGATTTTCCCGCGTTAAACTTCCTCACTTTTCCCCAAAAGACGACCTAGTCTACATTACAATCCGAAACCGAGATATGTTTTTGAAAAGAGAGAAATGAATGTAGAATTAGAATGTAGAGGCCCGCTACATTCCGAAAATCTCCCTACATGCTACATTTCACTTTTGCGCAACGTTCCTAATATGATAACTTCTGAATTAGAATTACGTTTTCGATTGCAAAAAATTTAAGATTATATTTTGATTTGTTTTTTTTTCTGCAGGCGACGTAATTGGTTACTTGTGCTGGCGTAGACTTGTAAAATAGTGTTTAGAAAGTCTGGGAACAACGCTTTTTACAGTAACACAAACTACTAAAACATAAAAAATAAAATAACAGTACAAAAACTACTCAATAATTTCTAATAATAACAAATATTTTATCTAGGGCAACTTGCCGAAGAAGTGCACTCGATGGTTTACCAATACTTTTTCTTCGACGATTTTTAACCCTGATTGCAAATTTGAAAGCAGTTGGGTATGACGTTTTCGAAAAATCTAAAGACGTCACTTGGGCACCGGTCATTAAAATAAAGCATCTGAATCCCATAGTCAACTTAGCTGTGTTGACTCTAAGTTGCTTCAAACGAAATTATTTGTTCAATTCTTATAGCATCCGTGGATATGATTCTTGTGAAAGCGTTGTCAACATTTCCGTAATTTACTGCTATTGCTGCAGTAACCTTTTGGCTTACTGTGGTGATATTGCAAGTAGAGTGGGTATGTCTCCTTAATAGCAATTTTTTTTATAAAATTCTTGGTAAGTTAAGGAAAGAAAACAATTAGAATAGTTTGCAAAAAGAAGTTTTATAGGAACAGAGAAAGCCTTGACAGAAACATCTAGCGTCTGTATACTGCTCTCGGCGGTAATGAACCTAACACTAAATTTTATATTAATTCCCAATACATTTGCTTTTGTTGCATACTATATTGCTGGAGCTGTGTATGGTATTTCCTTATCGTGTGATACAATGGCCACACTTGGAAATGTGGCTCTTGGCACTATCACATTGGTAGCGTGATTGAAGAAATTTTTGTAAGCTAATATTGTTGCTTAGAGCATTTGTACAAAGCCCTGTCTTATTATGTACTGCAAAGTACTACCACAAAGGCAGTATATTTTATAAATGATTTCTTATTCAACTTTTTAAAATATTTTATGCACGTGAATCAAGGAAGCACCTCAAATTCATGAAGCCAATCATTATATTATTCATAATTTTTATTATCAAATTTGAAAAAAAAATTACTTAGGTAATTTATAATTTTTGACACGTAATTGAAATATGGTTTGAATTACAAATGATGGAGCGTTGATTAAAGAAATCACCACCGGTGTCTCAAGCCAGCGCCTGGTTGTTGGGTTTTGTAGTGTACCAAAATGTAGTGTGAATTTGAAACGATATCTCTACGCATGCACATCATTCCAATTAACGCCATAAAATCTAGAATTAGAATAAACTACTGTTATAGTTTCTAATTTTATTAAAGGCAAGCTTCGAACCCGACAGCTTTCATATTGTCGTTTTCTTATTTACTTTTATTTGTAACTGTCTGAAACTGATCAAACAAAACCGTTCAATGGCGTGAGTACCCTAAAAGCACCGCATTCAGATTAAGACTGACCTTCAATTTAATTGTGGTTAAGCATTTTAGTTTTCTTTACTAAAGGCTTACATAAGTACGTACGTCAACTTTGGAGTGAAAATAAATACAACTATTCTTGGGCAATAAAGTTTAGTATAAAATATAGTATATTGTAACGCTGCACCCGAGGTGCCAGCAAAACTTAGCGACGTGGCGGCTCGACGGTGGGTGGATGCGCTCAACTGGTAGAGGTGGGGCGCGACACTTGCTTGGCAATGACAATGAACGACGGCGCTGGACTCGAC
>VYYI01001992.1:0-16633 GCA_021029175.1 Bilobella aurantiaca
AACTATTTCTGCATGTAACCCTAGAGCAATTTGTTCAACTTCTGCCTGTTGTAACCCTAGGGTAAGTTGTTCAACTTCTGCCTCAACGAACTATTTCTGCATGTAACCCTAGAGCAATTTTTTCAATTTCTGCCTTATCGACAAATTTCTGCATGTAACCCTAGGGTACGTTGTTCAATTTCTGCCTTATCGACAAATTTCTTGCATGTAACCTTAGAGCAATTTGTTCAATTTCTGCCTTATCGACAAATTTCTGCATGTAACCCTAGGGTAAGTTGTTCAATTTCTGCCTTATCGACAAATTTCTGCATGTAACCCTAGAGCAATTTGTTCAATTTCTGCCTTATCGACAAATTTCTGCATGTAACCCTAGGGTAAGTTCTTCAATTTCTGCCTTATCGACAAATTTCTGCATGTAACCCTAGGGTAAGTTGTTCAATTTCTGCCTTATCGACAAATTTCTGCATGTAACCCTAGGGTAAGTTGTTCAAATTCTGCCTTATCGACAAATTTCTGCATGTAACCCTAGGGTAAGTTGTTCAAATTCTGCCTTATCGACAAATTTCTGCATGTAACCCTAGAGTAAGTTGTTGAAATTCTGCCTGTAACCCTAAGTCGTTCAATTTCTGCCTGTAACCTTAGGGTGAGTTGTGCAATTCCTGTCGGGTAGCCCAGGCTTAAATGTCCCTCCCTCTCACCTTCTCATTAGTATGCTTCGCCAGGGTGTAATTTTGAAAAGGTTAAGTCTTTGGGAATGGGTGACTTTATCACCCTGGAGAGCATGGATTATTAGGCAATTAAGGGCCCCTAAGGACCCTTGCCCCGAACATCACCGGAATATTGAATTAGGGAGGCCTTAAGGGCCCACTTTGCATGTGCCAATCTTTTACCTGGGAAGTGAAGGGTCGAGAGAGACGGAGTGCCTCAGAGTAGCTCGGCTGCGAAAAAACGACGAGGCCGGGTGGAATCGAATTGGGGATGTACGCTGACTCTTCCATCTAAAAATCAAAAAAGGGATGAAATTTTGATCAAAATTTCATTTTTGTTTTTTCAAAATTTCATATTTCTTGAAAATAGAACGCTTTAAGGAGACATTTTTGGTAATTCGAAATTTCCGTTGCGCAGAACTCTAATGCCTAAATGGTAGAAACCACTTCATTAGTTTTTACTACAGCCGAACGACTCTAACAGAGCTGTTGGTAGTTTTTTCACTTGAATCGTGCATAAGTAATTACTCAATATAATTACAAAATAATTAATAATAATTAGCTAATTACTACTTAATTACATAGCTAAACAATCACAAAGAATTTAACAACTGTCTATTTTGTCTTAAAACTCAATTTTAACCCAATAATCTAATTTTATCAAAAAAAAAACGACCTGATGCACTCTGTCCCGAATTTCAAAAATTTCTGGCCATTAATTTTTAATTTTAAGTGGATTTAAAAAAAATCAGTTAATTGCGGGAAGGAGACCGAGGAAAAGGTAGAATTAAGAGCGGCGGCTTTGCCCCAAAGGCCACTTAAGTACTTGAGATGATTCGCTTAGTGGGGAAAAAAAGAGTGGGGGCGGGGGTGGCAATTAAGGTTAAGCGGGGCAGGGGTGGGGCACTTTTTGAGTGGTGGGGAGTGGGGGAAACAATAAATGTCGCACTGTGGTGCTAATGAAAATCGTAACCCTCCGACATCACTCCCAAGCATAAAGACACGATCTTCAAAAGATCTCTCTTGTCTCATCATCCAAAACCTTCATTTCATTCAAACAGTCAATTTACGAAAGGGCTCAAAATTAAAATAAGTGACCTTAAGGGTCTCAACATAATGAGTTTAAGGGCCCTCAACACAATCAGTTAATAAGAGTTCTAAACATAACTGTTTACATTACAAACAAAGTTAGTGATAGAAGTGCAATTAAGATAAGGACGAACTCATTTTTTTTTTACAATTTGTCAATTAAAACGGCATCATTAAAAAGTGATGTCAAAATTGATGTCAAATCTTGACACAATGCTAAACAACTCAAAACTCAAGAAACTCAATAAAAAAAAACTTCGATAAAATACTTCAAAAAAAACTCTTTTCAGAGTTACAGTTTTTTTTGTTCACTTTTCAGTTCGTAGAAATTAGCTATTTACATAAATTAAATAAGTATAAATTGACTTAATTGACGCTAATTAACTTAAAGTTAGCTAAAAACTAGATTTGACGGTTTAATTATGTTAACCAAAATGTGCGAGAATGGAAAACAAGGTTTGGAAAAAGAGTTTTTTGGAAAAAGAGTGTTTGGAAAAAAGAGTTTTTAAAAACAGAGTGCTTTCACCTGAGACAAAATTTTCGGGGGTTGCAAAACTCAAGCTTTCACCCTTAAGAGAAAGTTGCCATTCGGGAGCTCAACTGGAAACAGTAAGTCTTTGAGGGTCAAATTTTAAGGGTCAAGGGTCAATATTTCTCAATTAAGGGCCCACCACAGGACGGGGAAGGGAGCCTAGAAAGTTTCTTCGTTTCTAAAAGCACGACTTTTATTGAAATTAACGGTACTTGGACAAGACGACAATTGGATTTGCTAACCAAGAATTTGGAGCGATTGGACATGATGTGGCAGAGTGCCAGGCCGCGGATGTCCAAGGGCCTCTGTCCAGGAGAAGGGCCCTTGTCCAGAAGTGGTGGAAGTGACTATTGACGAGGCTGGAAGACGGTCGGCGGAAGAGGGAAGCGATCCGGAGTCGTGACAAAAGGGAAATAAAAGACCTCTCTGCACCCACCAAGAACAGACATCAACTTCCCCACTTTACAACAACCCACTTACTCCAAACCAAAACGACAATTCAAATTCCCCCGCGCAAGCTTTCTCTTTCATTTTTTAAACTTTTTTTTTAAAAAGGAAAATTTAGTAGTGAGAACACGCGAGGGATCTCGGTCAATGATACAGTGCGTTTCAAAAGAACAGTATTTCAAAGATTTGTGAAAGGCATCAACTAAAAAAATCATTTTGTGATATTTGTGAATCTCACGGTATTTTTAAGAAAGTTTTCTAAATTAATGATTTTTCAAAAATTAGTTGGCAATTTGTAACTATACCTTCATAGTGGTTTCCGATTGACTTCAAAGAGGCTATTATGAATGAAGTGGTTTGCACTATTGTTCTAAATTTTGTTCAATTTCATATTTGAAATATTTTTTTTTCAAAATTTTGATTTTCAGTTTTGAAACACAGTGTTTTGAAGATTGTGAAATTTTGAAGCCTTGACCTTGGGTCACTGGGACACGATGACACGGACACGAAAAACTTTTTTTGAACTAAAAACAGAGAATTTGTGGCGGAAGTCTAAGTGGTTTGGCCAAGGGCCAAGGGCTCCTAAAGTGGACCACTGCCATTAAACTTTTTGAAGTCTACGTCGTGGAAGTTGTGTGGTAGAGTTAAGGGCCCCCTAGAGTGATTGAAAGTGGGACTTGGAATGAGATGATGACACGGGTGTCATGTCACTATGAATAGCTGATCTGGACGTGTAATGAGCCCTTATTACATTTCTCTCCAAGTACCCCTGTCCCTTTTCCCCCGAAGGCTGACAATAGGAGTGCGAGTGTTGTCCCTCCAAGGCAGCTGGTCCTGACGTTTTTGGCTTTGGGGGCCCTTGGACAAAAGGGTTCTGGATTTGGAAGTCAGTGAAGCTAAAGGGCCCCAGAATTGGAAGTGACAGGGACTTAATCCGAAAAGGGACTTTTTGACTCGAGTTGAGCGAGCATGAATTGCTCTCTTGTCATTTAGCCGTCATGGTTACTCAATTTGAATGAGGATATACTCATTTAGTGTTGCACTCTCAAGAAGTGAGTTAATTGTTTCTAGTCAATGTAATACTCAATGAGTAAATATGAGTAATATATGAGTATTTAATGAGTAATATTCCCTCAAGAAATTGAGTTGAAATGAAAGCTTTTGTCAAAAATAAAAAATAAAGATTTTTTTTTATAGTGTTTTTTTTTCTTCTAGTTAATTTTTAATAAAGGGATAAAAAAAATTCATAATGATTCTTATATGAATGAGTATTAATGAGTATTTTTCAAAAAGTTTGTAATGTTTTTTTTAAGTAATTTTAAAAGCGTGTTTAGGGAGTAAAACAGCTTGAAGAATTAAGTGAAGGAGGGCTAGCTGAAAAATTGAGTATGTCCTCATACAGATCGCTATCCATGACTGGGCCCTTAAGGCTCCCTACCCTGTCCGTTTCACTGACTTCTTCTGCCTTGACTCCTTTCAATTGAAATCCTATCAAAGGGATCCCTTGCAAAGTACCCTCTCCTTCGACACTCTCCTAATCCCAACACAAACAGTAGGGAAAAGGCAACTATCGGCCCTTTGGTATTAAAGTGGACTTGACGGTGCTAACCACCTTCACTTCACTTCCGAAGGGCCCTTAAGTACCCTCACTAACAAGAGTAGTGGTCATTTTGTTATTCAAATCTTCCTTGACGTTCAGGGTTGACGCATGTCAGCTCCGTGGCATATCAAATACCCGGGTACTTTAAAGCTTGAGTACCACCCAGGAGCCCTTAAGTCTCAAACGTCGCTAAGGGGCCGGCCCTCAAGGTGTGAAAAAGTACCTCCCCTCTCTCCATGAATCATCTCGTCACCTCTGCCGGTAACAACAATGAAAAAACACAATAGACATAGTTCATTCATTTGAATAAGAGTCTCTCAACTCTAGCCTAGGAGGATTCTTGTTCTAAAATTTTGAACAAGTATTTTTTTAATCACGATTAAATTTTTTTAAAAAAAATCTGTTTTTGATTAAACAAAAATTGCTCCAGTCGTGTAAAATTTTTTTCAAGATTTTGAGGTCGATGTCAAAATCAAATTAAGCCGTCAGCAATTAGATGATGGTGGAAACTCGTGTTTTACGAGGCCAAGGGCCCTCTTGTTCCTCAGGCTAAGGGCCCTTTGTTTCATAGGTTAAGGGCCCTTAATGCCTTAATTCTGCCTCTCAAGTGTCGGTAATGAATATGCAAATGAGGTTTTCATCCCTACCTGCCAAAAGAAGATGATCCTGCAGCATCCACTTCTCCATTGTTTCGTTTTGTCATTACGAGAAGCTCAGTGAAAACTGCCACTTCATGGCTCAGGGATCTTGTTTTAAACATTTTGAAAAACGCAAACTGTTCAAACAAAATGGTATAAAAAATATAGTTGAGCTTTTTTTTAAAACTTGTTTTAAAAAATACATTTGCTCTGTGTCTAGCCATAGTAAATCGTCCTGGGACATAAAATTTTAAATGTTAGTTTTTAAATTTTCAAATTCATTTGATTTTTTATTTGACTCAAATTTTAAAATTTTGTAATTGTACAATCCTCTTTATTTGCATTATAAACTAAAAAAAAATTATTTGACCAAATAAAAAGAAGCTATTTAAAATTTTTTAATCTTTAATTCAATTGTATTATACAAAGAAAAAAGTATTTACCAAATTACCAATTACTAACTAATACTAATTACTGTTTCAAATAAATTAAACAAAAACGCCACTCAAAAACCTTGCAATATAATAATTAGGTACAATACACATTATGACAGATGAGTATGTACGTTGTATTGTGAAATTTGTCCACATAAAATTGAAGTTTCATTAAAAGAAATTAATTTAAAGTCGTTCCTCTAAACTTAGGTAAAACTGACTGGAATTTCAAAATACTGAATAGTGACATCTCAATTGCCTAGTATAATTAATGTAATTACTATTAATTATTTAGTAATTACTTATTTAATTATTTATAACCTTTTGACTGTATAACCATTTTTATTTGAACAAATTTGAAAAATCCAGAACAAGGCTTTGAGATGAAGACGTTGGATTGAGAACAGGAAGAATTACGAGTAGAGATAATGTTTCAAGGGGACAATTTGCGTGCTGCAGAACAATTTCTCAATATGGAATTAATGCACATTTGGACATGATTGATTATGCATCTCTTTTGAATCTCTCTGTACATATCGAACAAAAGTAGTCAAACTCAAGAGCACTTAAAATTACTTTGTTTAAATTATGGTCCTTTCAAAAAACGAAATGTTACCAACTGTTGAGTCATAAAAATTCAGAACAGACTCAATCATCAATTTGCTACGATCACTTGTACGTAAATGTAATTTCTACAACTGATGTGTTCCGTTAAGTCATTCTCTAGAGCAAGTCGCTGAAATATTAGAAATCAACCAATGAGAACACTTGTAACAAATTGATGATAAAACGCACTGACTAATTTCTCCAACTTTTATTATGAAGTTTTTCTGCAAATTGTAGTCATTGCATCCAAGAGGTACGTAGTAACATTGACAAACAAATTGCAATACAAAATTTTGAAAAGCGTTTTTAAAAAAAAAAATTGTTTGCTTTATGAAAAAAAAACCATCCGAAACAGGATTTTGAAAATTGTAATGTTGACCTTTGACCCAAGGGTCGTGACCCCTTTCATACTGATTTTTCAATCGCTTCATTTTAGCAGCGATGGGATCTACTACGCCAAGACTCCGACGTATTTGCGGAAGCATTGGACCACGTGACTTTTCTAAAAATTTAAAATTTTAGAACAAGATTTCAAAAAAATTAGGAAATAATTTTTCAAAATTCAATTTTTTACTCTAGAAAAGTGGAGCACACATCTGACTACATGCGACACTACGGGGGCGTGGCCAACTTTGGCGTGACACGGCGTCGTTGCCAGAAGACGACGCCCTATGTCCACTATGTCAGGACCCTTGTCCACGACGCACGGTACCCTTGGTCCTGGGAGGCGGGGCCAGAGGACAACCCCAGCGTGACAACGTGGAGCTACTTCCTCGGCGAGTTCATCTTCTACAACGAGCGGGAGACTCAAGGGGACCCTGACTACGGGGCCCTTAAGGGCCAACTCCCCCTGCACCCCACCTACCGCATGTTTCTGGACGCCATGCCCCTTTGCGCCTGCGCAGGATTCATCCTATTTCTACTCAGCTGCCTCCTGTTTCCTCTCCTGGGAAAGGTCGGAGTTCACCTGATGCTCGCCGTTTACGCCGTGATCTTCAACCGTGCACACCGTCGATTTTGGCGCGGCGTGTTCATCCGAGCCGAACTTTCGCGGCGGCGCATCCATCGGATCTCCGACCCCTTCGCCGTGGATCATCACATGCTGGAATTCCAGTACTTGATTCCCCGCCCCCTCCGCGACACCGAGGACGAGGGGGAGCCAATCGAAATCGTGGAATTCCAGGACACGATCAACGTTTGGATCGAGGACGACAGCGACCCGCAGATCGACCAAACGAAACTCCACGGTCTGCTCTACGACCGCGGCGAGCCGATCGCGGTGAAAATCAACATGTACCACGGTGTGCGGGTCAACCTCCGGAAGCAGAAGGAGTATCGCAGCGACGAGTGGTATCGGCTCGAGAACCTTCGGCTCAAGGGCGTTGAGCGGCGGTTGAGAGGCCCGGTAAAGAAGCGGCGCAAGACGTCCGCCACTTGTAAGTGACCGGAAATACCGTGTGGTCATCTGCTAGCTTTCAGAATTTGAATTTTTTTTATATCCCAGCACGTAACGTGCGACAATTTTAACGGTGTCCAGTTTCTCGAGCAATTTTCTAGCTGCCAGCCATTTTGAGTAATTGAAAAAATGGATACATTTCGTTGATTGGTAGAAACAGCGGGAAACAGTGAAAATCAAAAACAAAAGTTTAACAGATGACCACACGGTTAGGTTAATCTCTAATTAAGTTAAGAGTTAATTCAGTTATAGTTAATGTGTAATTATGCTAATTACAGCGAAATCGTCAAATCCGTCCAGTCGGCCCAAAAGTGTCCTCGGACGGCAATACGAGCAGCTCAAGCGTGACAACAATCCGAACATAACGGCTGCCATGCTCCTGCGCCGCCTCAGCCCTGTACTTTCAGAACGAGGCGCAAAATGAAGGCTCTGTACATTTCAAAAAATGTACACTGCATTTCAAAATATTTCTACACCAGAAGATTCCGTCCACCTTCGCAATGTACAATTTAACGACAACACGATTGTCTATTATCCAAATATTATTTATTTATAATAAATAATTATTTATTGAAGCATCTACGACCATCATAAATACTAATCTCAATAAATATCGACACTTCAATTCCATTTTTACAAAAAGGAAAATATACAGAGCCTTTCAAAACGACTGGATTTCTTGGAGCTCGTATTATTGCCTCATGTAATCCAATTATTGAAGTCTTCCAACCTACTCCATCTTAAATGAACGGAATCAAGTAATTAGGTAATTATAAAATGGTAGTTATGTTAATTACAATTACATGGAGTAATTGCTCTGGTAATTACATCAGTGCAGTAGCCTCAAATGTTCTATCTCTACGGACTAAAAGTGCTTGTATTTTAACTACAAAGTAATTGCTAAAAAAAATAATCTATTGACTAATTATGCAATTATTGACTAACAAAACTAAACTCCAAAGTAATTATTGACTAACAAAACAAAACTCCAAAGTAAATATTGACTACTTAAGATAAGTAAAAGCCAAAATAATTACAATTAGTTATTTACAGTTGTGAAAGTAATATGAGTAGTTAATTGCAATTAAGCATTATGCGTAGTTGGTAATTACAAATTGCGTAATTAGAGGTGCTGAATGAGTGCGTCTTCAATTTGACTCATCTGAGAGGACGCTGGAGACGCTGACGGAGCGTCCTTGATCGGGAGAGTAGCCATCTGTATCTGGAGCAGCGGCGTAAGAAGCAGATACGTGTGACTAGAAATAAAAATTGTAATTAAGTAATTAGTAATTAGTTAATTACGTAATTAACAGCAATTTTGGAGGAGGCTCACTTCAGATCTGTGCCCTTTGCTAACGCCGATTTTCCGCCACTTGGCCCTCCGATTTTGAAACCAAGTCTTGACTTGGCGATCCTTGAACCTCCGATTTTGAAACCAAGTCTTGACTTGGCGATCCGTGAGTTTCAGCGCCTGCGCCAATCGCTTCCGGTCATTTGCATGCAAATACTTGTGGTCGAGGAATTCCTTTTCAAGGCGAGCGGTCTGCGCCGCCGCGAAGCGTACTTGGCCGCCCTTCCGCTTACTCCCCAGCGACAAGGACCGTCCGCCATAGGGATCTAAGAACAGTTAATTGCAATTAACAAACATAATTGACAATAGTTAAGTTTTGTTTTTTTAAATTTTTAAATTTTAAACTAAAAAACTAGCGCTTAAACAAGACTTCGCGCAATTGATTTCGAGGCAAATAGCCATTTAGAAAAATCAAAGAAGTTGATTCTAATTTTTAAGCCATTTATTTAGTTTCGTTTTTTGAATAAAAACCATTAATTTTTTTTTTGTCTTTTTGAAAGGCTCTGTACATTTACCGTTAAGTAAGCTCCGCTGTTAAAGAACTTGACGGGGAGAAGCGCCATGTTTTTTTGACATTGCAAAATATGGGGATAAAAAATGGTGTGTCTCACTTGACACAAACGTTATCGTACATTCAAAACAAATTTTGAAATTGAAGGAAATTTTTTGAGATTTTTGAAATTTTTAAAAATTTGAAAATTTAATTGGGAAAGAAAATACTCCTCTTCTAAATTAGTTAGAATTTCCTGCCACTTCCAATTACTTTTAAATTTGAATTAGTTAAGAAAGTAATTATATTTTAAGTTTCAAGGGTTTTTTCTACACGCAAGCTTAATTGCAATTTGTTAGTTGTAGTTTGAATTTAAATAATTGTAATTAGCATAGTATTTAACATAATTGCAAATTTAATCCAACTTAAATAAAAAGATAATTACAAAACAAGTAATTCAGACGAAGATAGATTATAAGATAATTACAATACGAGTAATTCATCGCACTTAATTATAAGACAATTACAATGCAAGTAATTAAACGAACGTTAATACAAGATAATTACAATCCGAGTAATTAATCGAACGTTAAATATAAGATAAATTGTAACTCTGTTTTCTTGGATATAAAACAGCGATTTAGGTGATTTTGCGGAGGCTGTGATTGGTGGCGCTGAAAATGGTGTTTTGAGTAGGGTGAATTGTTGACAATTGTGCTAATCTAAATCCGAAATGGAGCAATTAGAGGTTGGAACGATCAATTGGGGGCGATATAGGTGAGGGATTAAGATTAAGTGCCTTTGACACCTTTACCGCCAGGCCACTTAAGTGAGGGCTAAGTGGCCCTACGCTCCATTGACGCTGATAGGCACCGCCTTATCGTCAACCGGCGCAAATAGACATGGGTGGCACAATGGACTAACACCTTGTTAACAAGCTTCCTTCTCCACAGCAACTTACCCTAAACTTCCAAATAATGCTCAAAAAGACAATATAAGCCGGTAGAATGACTTGCGCTTTTAGAAAATTGTGCCTGTTTGTACGGCAAAATAACTAAGAAGTTGCGCTGCTCTGAAATAAGCGCCGGTCTCTACAGGGAATTTTACGGTAACTCCCTTACAATGTGTAGTTCCTGATCGCTGCGCTCTTATCGCAATTATGTTGAAGTGATCTGGGAATTAGTGTTTTGGATTTGTTCTTGGAAGAGCGGCTTAAATTTGAAGCGATCAATTGGAAGGGAAGCGATTGGCTGTAAATCACAAGGCTTACACAATCGCTGCGCAATATGATTGAAGCATAATAAAAATCAAAAAGCGATTTTAATCATTTAAGGATTAATTAGTAATTTAGCGCTTTCTAATTGGTTAGCGATTGATTAGCGAGCGTTATTAGGAATTTTGATTATGACGTTGTAAATATTGTAAATAACGCTGAGAAATTTTCCGGTATTGCGATGTTTGAGATTTGAGGGATAAATGTACCAAGCGTTTTTTAAATATTATTTTGCAAAATTATCTTTCTAAAAATATCTAAAAAAAAATCTTTTCGTAAAATATCTAAATTATCTTGAAAACTATCTACAAAAAAAACAGTGTTTGGCGCTTCAGCGTTCACTTTAACGAAGCTCTATGACGCTGTGTGCGGCCTTGATGTGGCGCACTTTCCGTTTTCGAGAAATTTTAAATTGCTCTCCTCACCGTGCACGAGGGATCAAGTTCTAAACGTCAATTTTCAGCGGTCAAAACGCTGAAACGCTTATCCACAACAAATCGAATTGAGCGCTCAAATTGGGTCAGATTGTGTTACCCACACTCATCTCACCCGAAAAACAAAACCAATTTTTCATATTTTTCTGCCTAATTTACCACAAAATGAAGTGCTTTTTTTTTCTAAGAAAGCGGAAAGTGCACACGCTGCGCTTCATTATCGCTGAAAAGCGATTCCAGCCCCTATTCAAATTACAGGATTTCAAAATTGGAGGTTATTTTTATGTCCGGTGAACATTAGAAAACAATTTGCCCTACTTCAACCTCTCTGTCTCAAAATTCAAAATTTGTTCTAAATCTCGTAGTCTAAAACACGTTTAGAACAATGTTTAGAACAATCTTAGAACAGCATAATTATGATGTGACCTAATGACAAAGTGCCCAATAATTTCGTCTGTTCCTAATTTAATGCTGTCAATAAAATAAAACCAACATTTTTCAGTGTGTCGACAATAACAAAAAAAAATCCATATGAGGCGAAATTCGATGCGAAACGCGACTTGAGGGCCATTAATATGTGTCCATCGTCCATCTCAATGTGCCTTTTACCACTGAAATTCATACAAAGCGTTTTTTAAGTACCCTATTTGAAAAAAGTTTGTTAAAAAAGGCTCTGTACAAACAATTGATCTTGGTCTATCTCTCTCGTATTGAGTTACTCAAGATGTGAAAACTTTGTTGCAAAGACATAAAATTCCAAAATGGCCCAGTGGCACACTGTCATAAATCACATGAACGAGAGGTCATAAGTCAAGAATTTAGAATATCACTTAAAAATATGTAAGATGAGTTGTTCTAAAAAAAAATTCTAGATTTGTTCTAAAAAAAGTATCTAGATTTGTTGTTCTAAAAAAATTCTAAATTAGTTCTAAAGCATTTTAAACTACATTTTCACCACATAGTTTTTGAGTCATCATCCAAATTCCTTTGGAAGTACTAATTGATCTTCTATAATTAAACACATTTGCGTCAAGTGTAAGACTAATTACAATTATGAGAAAATTGATGACAATGATGGCATTGATGACATTGATGAAAAAGTGACAAATGATGACGAGAAGTGGTCCTTTTCCTGGAGATGATAAGAAAGCGCTTGAAGCGTCGTTAATAGCCCACTTGGCTAATTTCCTTGGAAAAATCAGCGCTCAAGACTCAGACAATCGCTTTAAAACAAAGACTTGAATTGAGTCTAATTTTAAGATAATTGGTAACCTCTTTAAAAAAAATTGAGCTAACTGCCCACGCCAAAAGGAAAACCGAAACTGAGAGTTGCTTACGCTGGAACACTATTTGTAAAACTTTTTTTTATGACAATTTTTAGAAATTTGGAATTTTATTTTATTGAAATTTTGAAATTAAAACACATCACTTTCTCTCAGTATTGAGTTTTTTGAGCCTTCAAATTCTAAAATTGTAGTTTTTTTCAAGTATGGTCCCTTTTTGAAGAATTTTTAAGACGTTAATCGAAAAATCATTTTTTTTTTCAAATAGGGATTTTTTAAACGATCCTTTTTAAAAAAAAATCTGTTTTAAAAATGTTGAAAAACTTACTGTAGTCTGGAATTCGCTGGTGGTTGAGGTAGGGCTGCGCGAAGTGATTGGCTAGGAGCAGCGAAATGTAACCCGGAGACTGGAAAAACGTTGAAGTTGGGGGCGGGGGGTGGGGATGTGACGACAGGAAGGGGAGGAGTGAACCACTCGGGCCAGAGGTCAAAGGTGACATGGCATAGTCCGAGGGTGACAGACCAGGAGACAAAGTTGACCTTCCCGGGGACAGATCTTTGGGGTAGTGGTCATAGTTGGGGTCAAGGGGTACTGTGACAGGGTTGAAGAGAAAGGAGGGTTGGTAGGGGGTGATAGATGGCGCTGCGGAAGTGTCGCCGTTGCTCTGCTCGGAGGCGTCGCCAAAGCGCTGCTCATATCGCTGATTCAGGCTACTATCCCGCAAGATGTCTGCTATTGCGTAGGATTTCTTTGCGCCGACGTAGGGGCTCTCCTCCTCGCCACCGGTCATGGTGCAAGGGTCAAAAGGTCAACGAAGTGTGACCAGTTGTGACCTCAGCGGGTACGCTGGACAGAAGTGACGAGCGCTGGGGCGACGCTGAATTTGCACTGATTTTACGGAGGAGCTGTAACTTTAATTGCAGCTAGGTTGACACTGAGCGGCTCTCGGAAGAGGATCCGGAGAGTAAACGCTGCGCTGATAAGGAAACTTTTGCTTTTTTTTACTATAGCCTACAATCCCGTTGAATTCGTGTTTTCAAAATCTTAAAAAAAGCAATGTTTAGAAATTTTTAAAAAGAGTTAAAAAACTGTTTCATAGAAAATATTTTTTTTTTGAAATGCTAGGCGAATTTTAAAAAATTACATTCAAAGAGATTTTTAGAATAAATCAACGTTTTTGCATCGCATCATATTCATAATAAAAGTTTTTCAAGATTTCATGTGTAGATTAAATTTTTTTTGTTGTATGCTCAATCAGCACTAATTATGTGAAATAATATATTTTTTCAAAATTTTAAAATTGCTGAAATTTTTCGAAGAATTTTTTATAAAATTTTAAAATTACATTTTCCCCATTTTACTACAAAGTTTTTGAATCATTTTTATACGAAACTTCGAAAATTGCACTTTTCCATTGTTTTAAAAAACATTTCGAACAATTTTTTGTACAAGAAATTTTTTATTTGCATTTTTTCCATTTTTCTACAAATTTTTCGAACAATTTTTGTTTGCAAAGGTTTTATATTTGCATTTTCCATTTTACCACAAATTTTTCGTTACTAAAATGTTTGTTTTAAAAAAAATTTAATTTTTCTTTGCTATATTTTTTTCTTTCATGCCAAATTTTGTTTTGGAATTTTTTAAAATTTCTGTAAAGGTCAATGACCTTGTGACCCATCCTGCGCCACCTTTTCTGTAATTGGTTGTTTCAAGTCCATTGAGAGCCAATCAGAGCGCAGAGTTTAATAAGGTTATTAAAATCACCTTCTCAGAAAAAAGTCATAACCCAAAAAAGAAATTTGTTTATTTATTTAGTCATTCGCCTGCAAAAAAAAAAGGAGCCTAGGAGTAATAGTAGTAGCTTTGATAACATAATAATATTTAAGAGTAATTAGCTGATAATTGACTCATTAACTAACTAACTAACCAATTAACTCTTAACTAGCTTTTTAACTACTAATAGAATTTAGTCATACAAGATTTCTAGGACTTCGTCCAATAGACTCATCAATTCCATCCAACTTCCACAAATCTGGAAGCAGTCATAGTCTCCCCGACGTCAGCATTACTAACTCCCAATACCTTAAAGGGTCTTTGACCTTTACTACCTCAAATGACCTCATTTGACCTTTCGTGACCTCATCTGACCTTTAACCCTTTAGTATGCTCACCTAAGCACCTCCATGTTGTGATGACCTTGAGCTCTCACTTTCTCCCAACTTTCACCTGCCTTTTCACAAAATACCATTTTTCATCAAAAAAAAATTCCAATTCGTAATGAGCCAAAAAAAAAGAGCAAATTTTTTTTTGACTTTGAATCAAAATTTTGATTTTGAACAAATCAAATTAGTTAAATTTTTATGCAAGTGAAATAAAAGCTTGGGATAGAAAAGCTGCAAAGTGTTTTTTTTAAAACGTTCTTATTAAAAAATTTTAAGAAAGCGATGTTCTAAATTGCCGAAAAATTCAAAACATTCAAAAACCAAGCTACATTTTATTTTATTTAAAAAAAAAAGTTTTCTTAAAAACGATTTTGTTTTTCAAAAGATGAGTTTTTTTTTAAACTAAAAGGGTTTCATCTCCCTTGTCAGATTTTTGATAAGACTAATTAAAAAACAGCGCTTTTCAGCAGCTCTTTCTCATCAGCGCTTTCAGCTCCTCATTATAAAGCAGCGTTAATTGAGACAATTATAATTGTAGTTAGTAATTATAATTTCTTAAATCTTCCCACTGATTGAGTAAATTGAAAGCGAAGACCCCCGCTAATGAGCCCCTAACCCTAATCTTAATTAAATCCAATCAACCCCCTCCCCACCCACCTAATCAGTCCATTTCCCCCTTTTCTCACGAAGCGTTTATGTACTGAAGACCTAACAAATTAGGAGGAAATTAACCAAGTCTCTCATTAATTAACCTCCCCCCCCAGCAGGTTTTTCGGTTTTAACCCCCGCCCCCACAAAATCTTACATTTGGCCATTAGAATCCAGCAATTAAAGCCAGGATGACAACCCCACCTTTACCCTTAAGCTTAACTCTCCGAAGATAAGGCAGCAATTGAATCACTAACGCTTAACGAAAAACTAATTAATCATTAGTTAGCCCAATCATTAACTACAAACAAAAAACACACACCTCCTTAAGAAACTCATTCAAATTTTCAAACATTTTTTCATTTTAAAAAACACACTTCAAAAACACTTGAAAACATTCAACACCTCAAAGACATTGCAAAAACCACAAAATCACTTTAAACTCTAAAAACTCACAAGAAACGCTTAAAAAAGAAAAAAAGAGAAAAAAAACTCTTTTACAACTTTTCCTTCATGAAATCAAAACGGGTAGATTTAAAATTTTGGAGTAAAATTTCAATGAAATATTTTTGTACGAAAAAAAAAATCTTGAAAAGAAATTTTTCAATTATTTTTTTTCGTGGAAAAAAAAAACTTTCCACATGAAAACTATCAATGAAACTGTTTTCGTGGAAGAACTTTTCGATATTTTTCAAATTCAATTATATTCCGGGAAAAAACTTTCGATGAAATTTTTTTTTTTCGTGAAAAAACAAACTCTTGATCAAATTATTTCAGTTTTTTTTTGGACAAATCATTTCACTTGATTTTTGTGATTTAGATTGAGAAACCCTTTGATTAATGCTAATTTGTAGTAAGTAAAGAGGTTCTAAAGTGGATTGGGTGGGTGCACGCACAAATTGATTGAAAAAAAATACGACGTTTTAAACAAAAGAAATTAAAGTTTGGTCAACTTTTGGTTAATTAGCATTTCGAGGAGGTTGCAAAATCATCGAGAGAATTTTGAAACGGAAAATCCACTTCCATCCCAATTTTTAATTTCGCGTGTTTTGATTGGTCAAAAAATTATCTGTTCGTTCAAAAAAACGGTTTTGATTGGCAAAATAATTATCTCTTGCCTCAAAAAAAGAGGTTCATTTTCCTGGAGATTAGCAAAAGAGATACAAAATCATAATTAATTAGCCCCAATATTTTACATTCTTCCCACACATCCGGAGCGTATTCTAAATTAGGCTCGAATGAAGAAAAAAAAATTTAAATAATTAGCCTTTTTAGATTTCAGTTACTGTAACTTTCTCACAGTTTTTATACAGTGAAGAAAAGTGAAGAAGAAAAAAAGCGTCAAAAAGATCCCTGAGTTTGTGTACACGTGAAATAGAGGCGTTTGAAAGAGGAGAAGGAATTTTAGAAATGCACTGTATGTCCTTCTCTTTACGAGTTACACCCCCTGTTTTGTTAGAAAGCTCTTTTGAGAAAAAAAAA
>VYYI01001993.1:0-16632 GCA_021029175.1 Bilobella aurantiaca
TCCTCCCTTTGTGGACTAGGCCCGTAAAACAGTGGAATGTTACGGATAGTCTGTTGTGCCTGCTTGATGACAACATCTATGCTAATGAGTCCTTATCCCTCCTCATTCCTTCCTTTTAATTTACATGTTTTATAATAATCAAATGTCCCCAAACTAATATTATTTTTTATTTAGGATTTGAAGTGTAAACTTGACTACGTCTAATTAATTTGCTCTTAGTTAATTGATTTTGTGAAATTCTTCAAATCATACGTTCAAGGCCATACTCCTTAACCAATATTTAGAAAGGTTCCAAAGGTATTTGAATGCAGTAATGAGTTCATCATCTTCTAAATGATAATTAAGAAATGAGTTTGACTTGTTTCAACAAGAGCCGGCCAGAGTTGTCTTAAAGGTTAAAAGCTCTGTCTGTCTCAACTACCAAGCAAGAAGACGCTGGTTCAAACCCGCGATCAGCCGCAAAAAAATATTTTTTTCGTTCTCTCCTTGCAAAATTGCATAGCCCCTGACATTGGCTGCACAATCTGAGAACACGGATCCGAAAATTTTCTCAATAGCCTTTTGAGAATTCAGAATACTACATTCACTTGCAAACATGTCAGAAAGCTATCAGATCACAATTGATTATCGGATTACACAGCAACTCTTTTACATGATTTGATTACCAGACGCTCAAATAACGCTAATTTACCATTACTTAGTTTCAACAAAGCATAAAATGAGTTCTGTGTACTAAAACACAAAATTATTATATATATTGTTAATCATGTGCTCATTTAAAAAAAAGTAGGGAAAGGAAGCGTTACTTGATATTTCCGAAAAGCAAACAAAGACGTGAAAGAAACATGTGTGGAATGTGACCAGGGAAAGATTTCAATTGCATACAGAAAGTAAACAAGTATACACAACGGAATACTAGATGAGAATTCCCATACTGGCTGGCTACCAATTATTGTTTACTGTGAATTGAAATATGAACGTCGAGATTCATATGTATTTTACATTCTTCTCGAAAGACATTTGTAGCGACGTAATTTTTTTTAATTTACCATCAGCCTCAAATTTTACCTTGAAAAAAGTAATGACGCTCGCGTTCTCTCGGGAAGCGTCATGTTTTCCAGGTTTTCAAATCCCTGCTTTAGGATTGGGTCTTGACAATTTTCGTAAACAGTTCTGTAGATGATGCTGTTCTACTAATATTTAAGCCTACAAAGTTTTGCTGTAATATTTCTCACCTTGAATTTTTCTGAATTTGCTTTGCTGTATTCTACCTATCTCGCGGTACCTACCTTCAGTATCTACCCTTGTTTTTCAACTAGTAAACTGAGAGCTGCGTAATGTTTAGCACAACATTATTTTGGTGCCTAAGTTTTCTTTTTGTGCTCGGACTTGAGTCTGCAATCGTAAGTAGTACAATTATTATTCACTGTTTGTCGTATGTCTAGAGCATTCCCCAAGTTGCTGAGTTAGATGGTCGGCTTCAAAAAACAAAGAGCCAAATTTCTTATGTTTAAGATTAAAAAAAAAAAGACAGACTAGGTAATTTAAATACAAATTAGTATCTTGTTTTGAAAATGCAACAATTTCTTGTAAGGTAGAACGATTAAAAATAAGCCCTGATAAAACGGTCAATCAAGTAGTGGAAGGAGGAAAACTAAAGAAAATATTAGATGTTAGAAAATTATTAAAATTGTTAGAATGAAAAAAAGAATTTTGGATGTACATGGAGCATCTGGGACCAACTCAACTCTTTATTGCTTTTGAAAAGTAAGATATCACTGTCATTTAGAGGTCAAGAGGGAATTTCTAGGTGAAAGGAGGATTTGGGACCATTATAACTTTTTGTTTCATGCATATGTAGGGTTTGACCTTGAAAGGTCAAGGGGCCATTTCCGTGTGAAAAGCACTCGGAACCATCGAGACCATCATAATTTTTTGTTTTGTGAAAAAGTACGGTTTGACCATGAAAGGTCATTTTTGGTTGGAGGACTTCTGGGTCATCGGGACCATCATAACTTTTTGTTTCATGAAAAAGTAGGGTTTGACCTTGAAAGGTCATTTTTATGTCACAGAGAAAGTTCCCTTTCATAAGTTGAACAACTTTCCTAGAGGTTGTTTTGATGTTCTCATAGAATGAAATCTTTGACCTTGACTACGGACTTTCAAAGGGGTCACTTTTGGTGAAATGGAAACAAACTTGAACTGGGACGGATGTCAACGAACTCATATCTGAAAAAGATTTGAGCAGCTTCTGTGATAATTGTGAGGCTCAGACGGACAGACGAACGAGCAGAAATGACGAATACATAATGTAGCCTTCGCTTCGCTTCCTCTACTTAATAAAATGTCACCATTGGTCATGACACAGAACTTGGTTGTTAGCCACAAACCAAATGAAATGTTGCATTATGCCCATATTGGTGAGTCGCCGAACGCTTAGTTATTTGCTAGTTGATGTTTATATTTCAGGCTTGGGTTGTTTCTATTCACAAATAAATTCCAATATGGTGACTGGGAATTGAAACAGGATGAGTTGACCATGAAATAAAAATGCATTGTCCTCCTACCATCTCAAAATCTGGGGAATGGGGGAAACCATAACCAACAATCTGACCCAATGAATTTTTATTTGCATATTTGTACAATTGGTTGAAGTGAGCTAAGTGGATAAAGTTGTTGCCTTGTATGTATTATCTATATTGAGGTTGACCTTAGCTTTAGTCTACAAAAGGTTAAGTTTAAAATGTAACACGTTCAAATACAAAAGTTTTTTAATTATAATTTTCTTAGCAAATAGTGTGAGGGTTAACTACACGAATAGTCATTTCACTAAGATGAAATTTTCTTTAACTAATCGTGTGATCTATTCCAACCACCCAATTCATTCGTGTTCAATTTGCATTTATTTGCATAACGTTATCTTGTCGGTAGAATAATTGTGTATTTCCCACTTTTGTAAGAAATACTTTCAAATATTTCTAATGAAGTGAGACTTAAGATAGATGTTAGCTTCACTAACGAGAACTGAATAGCGTTTAATACTTCCTTACTAAAACTATAACCAAAATAATAATGACTTATTGCCACTCGTGGTGAATTGTGATTTGAACGGTTAAATTAGAAAACATTCGTAGTCCTTGTTAGTAGTAGTTTTGTTACTGTGTGTGGCGTAATAAGGAGGTTAGTGTGTACTGCAAATTTGTCTACCTTTATTTTTAAATACAAATTACCTGTATATAAATCTGACTTGATAATTTACTGTTTTAATTTAAGCGTATAAAAGTGTTTATTTATTTGCAGTGTTTTATTTATTTGGTTTCATTTTTACATTATTTTTTTTACATAACCTACGTATGGACAGGAATACCTGAGGAGGACCGCCCGCTAATTACCGACTGTATAATAAATTCAAATCGACTTAAAACTTTAAATCCAACACCATCTTCTGTTCCAAGCAAACTAGACAATTTGTTAAGCAAAAGAATGAGGCGTAAGGCCAAACAGAGTAAACAAAGTGAACTAAAAGTCAAAGTAACACCACTCATCCAATTCACCATTCAAGATGCTCCTGGATGCCGGCTCGTTGTGTCCTCATACGAGGCTAAAGACACATTTGCACACTTTTTTTCTGCAATAGTAATAGACGGAAACTCCGCGGGTCACGTGACACGTCTTGGTAGTATTTGGAATTCAGCCAATCAGAAACGCGTCCCTGTGACTAAGGACGAAGCTAAATCCCAAGCAGAGCATTATTCCCTCTGGACGCCATATCCTTGTAAAGAGAACTGGCAGTTGGTCGAAGAAAACGCAGCAAAATTGAAGGTAAAAAATGAAGTGTACACTCTCAAGTGGATTTGGACCGTTGTTAAGGACAATATGGTTGGAATTTACTGTGGGCCAGCCACAGGGCCGAAACCCTTTTCAAAGTATATATTTGCAATTGGACAACAACTGGTTACATCCAACGACAAATTAGTAACAACATCTGAACCTGCATCGCTCGCTGAGACTGAAGCTAACATAGAAAAAGCCTTGTCCGGCGTACATCCGTTCCTGACAAAAGAATGGTCAAATGCTGAACAATTACAAACTCAATTAGGCAATGACTCAACAGCGCTTACCACTCTCACTAGTCTTGCTGCTGCTGAGACCAAAGTTGAGGCAATAGAAATGGTGCAATATGGCGCCAAGGTTCTTACAACATGCGAAGGACTCATCTGTGTATTCATCGTAACGCCGGATGATGGCCAAGAGTCATATTATGTACTTGCAGGGTTGCTTACTTATGCACTTGGCAGTTATGATACGCGTGAGATGACTATGTACATTAATATGGGATAATGTTAAAACACATATATTTATAGCATATGCATAAATATAACTCATGGCAACAACTAAACAAAATGATGTTTGCAGCGTAGCGGTATCTCCGGAGATATAATTACTAAGAAAGTTTTTCCAAGGATACAGAGTGAGCTACCAAATATTACCGGTTGGAAACAGTCGCAGATACCAGGGGAAATAACGCAAGATTGTATCGTTGGCAATGGTAAAGTGGTCGCACCTCCTACTCCACGCAATGCTTCCGTTGTCAATGAATGGCACTACTACATCTTCAAAGTCACTGAAAAGGAACCGGAGACGTACGATGAGGATGACAATGGCCAACTTAGTTCGCTGTGTTTTACCGTTATTGTGGTTAACAAAGGAGAAGACATTTTTATAATTGAAGAAGAGGGAAAAAAGGCATGGACCAGGGCAGAGGTGGCCAATATTAAGTTCCGGGATTTTCTAAAAAAACAGCATGCAATTGCACTTTCGGAACTGTAAAAATCGCTACTACTGTATTTTTTACCAAACATAACTGTCCTTGTAACCCTATTCTAACGACGAGGTTGAAGCCCAATTTTATAGGGCATTTTTCAGTTCGTTTCAAATGCCGTTATAATTTTTTCCAACTCAAATATTAAATTGAGTTTTGAATGTTTGAACTTTGGAATACTTCCTTCTGAAGCATAAATTATTTTTTTTTCAGATTAGCTCCTGTTTATTTATCTGATTATTATAGTTCCATTTATTGTAAATTAGATTCTGGAGTGGGTCATCTAATTTCAAATAATAGTGTTACAAAAATTTGTAAACAAAAAATTGAATTGTATTTAGAAAATAAAATTTTACTATCATTTCAAAGCGCATTTTAATTTTTTTAATTTAGTTTTTTAACGTTTTAAAACAGTTTTAAAAATAAGTTGTTACTAATTTAACACAAAATGAATGTATTTTGCGGCATTAAATTTTGTTTTTAAGACAAGCTCTGAATTTTTTTTAAAAGCTAACTGTCAAATTATTAAAACTGATTTTCAAATTCTAAGTTGCTTGAAAGTACTACTTAACGTAACATGTTTATAACATTTAATCGACTTTCCAACATTTACAAATTGTTTGGTAAAAGTGCTGAAAAGTACTGGTAAAAGTGCTATGAGTGATAAATAGATCTAATGTAAAGACAAAAATAATAAATTTCTCCTCATAAATGCTAGTATGGGATCACCTACCCTACATACATGTAAAGATTTAAAGATTGGACTCATATCCATTCCGCATCAGAGTCTTTGTTTCGTTTGTGAAGGCCTAATTGATTCAACTTATAGAAAAACTTACAAATTGTATTGCCTAAACTGCATGTTTCTCAAATTTATGCTTGTAAGTGGAAAACAATTTTTTCTTAGAATGCTGATGTATTTAATATTTGTATTTTCTACAAAACAAAAATATAAATTAAAATATGAATTAATACATGTTTCTTGATCCTGACCAGCTTTCTTTAGTTAAGAAAATGCTTGTTTTGATAATTTAGCTAGAGAGATCTTTACTATTAGCTTCTTCATCATTAATAGATCATTATTACCTCTATTTTTAAATTTCCAAACCTATACATAATTTATTCTGCAAGAAGACTAAACGACTATTCCTCGCGCCATGTTGTCGGCCAGAGTTAATTTTGCTTCCTGTAAAAAATTTATTACGTACCATTATCATATGAAAATTAAAATAGGACACTGGAGTGGAAAGGTACAGTAGAATGTCACCTTTGAAAACCTAGATGATAGAGTACGGAATATGATCTGCACGGTAACTTGTGTAAGCACAAAAACCATGTATTAAATTTTGCTATTATAGGAGCTCAAATTTCACGTAGAATAACAAAAGTGATAGAAAACGGTCATTTAGGTTACTTTTTACTGTAAACTCAAGGTGGCAGTGTGTTGAGTCAAATGTGTAATTCTACTGTAACATTGCGCTCCATCGTAGAAGTACTTTGCTCACCGCTTCCATGTGATAAAAACCTCCAATTGTACACTTGAGCGCAGGTATAGATTTCAGTGTTTTTTCTATCTTCAATTTACCACCTTCAGGCATCGATCTCAAGTTTTGATGAAATGTAAGAGATGTATTGTATATGTTTGACATCACTATGGCAGCAGGAATAATTATCATTGTCATTGTGCCGAAATATAGTGCAAACAAGACGTAAATTGGCAATGGGATGTCCCCTCGCAATCGAATGAGGCAATATGCCAGCACACATATTCCAGATATTAAGTGCATTTTAAATCCAGGGAAAAATATCTTGCCAAACGAAATATTGTTAAGTTGATTAAAGAGGTGCATTGTGCGGTAGACGTAAATACACTCTTCAGCAGTTTTTAGGTGTTTTGCTGGCCATTGGGTGCTTTATAGTGAAAAAAAGAACTATTTATGCAATTCGTCATGTTGAACAAAACACTTATGTTTCACGCTATTGTGATTTAGTACGTACAGTGTTATAAGATTTTCTACACATTAATAGATACTTGGGTATGATCCTACGAGAATGCTTTTGAAATTGTTAGTAAGTTAAAACTTTTTTTTTATCTAGAAATGAAACTTCTACTTTTTCAATTCAATGCATTTGTGGTTCCAAATATACGAGATATATAACGCAGAACTTAACACTATGAGAAAACAACTAAAAGAAACAACTTGATTTGTGTGGTTTACCATGATTTTTGCAGCCAAAAGGCTACATTCCTCATAGACGGAACTACAATTGCCGTGCAAACTAGTAAGTCACAAACGACTACCGCGGCATAAAAGGGCGAAAAAAATATGTATGCGAATGAAAATACTGGATTAGAAATTACGGGTCTCACTAAAGCAACACTAATAGCAACTGAAGTGGCTCCTGAAATACAAATCGCCGCTTCAAAAATTGTATAAAGCTTCAAATAGTGCTTGCCCACATCTCCACATATGTTTTCACCACGTGACACGTGTTTTTCTAAATTAAATATTTTTTGAATAATTGTAAGCCAAGTATTTAATAAATATTCATTGTACCAAGTGACCGAGACATAGTGTGCTTTCCCATTTTATGGGGGATCTTTTACTCTATTATGAAAAATTGTAAATTAAGAGAAAGCGCAATACTTCCCGATTACCCTGTACATTTAGAAATTCCTTCGAACCAATTGCATCGTTGATCGTAAATATGTTGTTGGTCAAGGCGACAATTTCCTCGCTGTACTTGAACACATTAAAACGACAAGATAGAGTACCAGAGATTGTTATTGCAAGGGAAACCAGGGCTACTTTGATGGGGATGGTGTTGGTCAAGAGCGTTTGAGCTACGCAAAGGGTAAAATTGATAATTTGCAGTAGACTGGCGAACCACCCAATATAGTACTTCAGAGCACGATATTTTGCCATCTGAAGTTTCTTACTCGTATAATCGTACTCCATTTCAAGGATGTTGAATTTCGTGGCAATAATGAGAAGCTTCTGGAGCAATAGTGCTTCACGTGATACAACCATTTTGAGATATTTGTGTTCTAAAATTATGGTTGGGACGTGATGCTTTCTTATAATTCTAGTCTAATTAAAAATCAATATGCTGCTCCACTGTGACTTATTAATTGGGCGGGGAAATCAATTAATAGAGTGTATATCTATAGTGCGTGTATAAGATTTATATCTCCTCAACGAATCACGTTTAATTTCGGGGGAAGCCACTTAATGATTTTGAAATATGTTATTTCTAACCCGTAATTACCGTGTAGAAACTTATAATTTAACTCAAATTTTAGTTAAACTTTGATAGGGAAGGTTTGGAAGTTGACTTATATTATATACATACATTGACAATATATATATTGACATAAATTACAAGAAAATTCCAGAATATACGTTCATTAAAATGTTAATTAGCCAAACATATTTCCAATATATCTTTTCTCATTTTTTTATTGAAATCTGGTATTTATATTGTTCTCGGAGTATAATTTTAAGCATTTTTTAAGCTAAGTTTTCAAAAAGTTTCGAAAAATTATCACATTTAAGAAGAATCAAAAACTGTAGAACAGCAATCCGTTGTACTCGTCCCTACTTTAAGGCGAAAGAGGTCATTCTTGACCACTTATCAAAAAAGGAACTTAGATACAATTTAAAGACCCTTAGAAGTCACCGCGCATCATAGCATTTTATGAAATTAAAGAAAAAAGTACCAACATTTGAGGGCTTTAGTAGCTCTGCGGGGTCTGGGGCAGTTCCAATTGTTCATATTGAGAAAGAAATTGAGATATTCTAGAACAGTTTTTGAGGGTCTTACAAAAATTTTAGCAGTCTTGGAATTTTTCTATTATTTATTTCATAAAAATTATCTTTTAGACCCCTTTGACGATTACCGGTGAGACCCCGACTAAAATTACGGGTTCAAACAGATTTGGAATCGATTCAGCGAGGCTCGTGTGCGTTGGACGGACGGATCTGACAAAATAATAAAGTAGATTTAAGCTCCCAACTAATCTAATTAGTTTTGTGTAAGAATTAAATGATTATTACAATTCAGCAGTAACTGCAACCAATGCTTTCTAATTTCATAATAAATTACTTCTAAATAAGTACTTCAATTATCGCATGTGCAATAGCAAAGAGTAACGTACATGGTTGTTAGGCAAGTCAAAATTTTCAACTTTGCTAAATTCAAGTTCTTGGAATGCTGTGACGCTTTCTGGTTGTGCACTTCTGTTTGACACTTTTAATTATCATCTTCAGCGATTTAGATTGTTTCACAATTTATTTATTACTAACTAGCGAAAAAGCCCGTCTTAGTGCAGGGGTCAGTGCCTCTTCAATTCATTTATTTAAAAATTATTGTTTTTGAAATAAGGTGCCCATATCTGTTTGACTTAAAAGTGATATGCAGTGAAGAGTTTTTGTAGAAATATCTAACCGTTCTAATGACTTCTAAACTACCCAGTAACTGCCTATCTCAAACCGCTTTTGTATTCCTAAAGTTCTATTAAATAGATATATCATTCATAATTAACAATTGTATTGACTATGCATGCACAAAAATTAAGGTTTTTGAACATTGTATGAGTCAGTTACTAATTTGTTAATGTTAAACAACCTAATGTAAGGTTAAAATTTGAGTGGTGAGTATACAGTATGCATTTGTGTAGTTAGTGTTGTTTTGTAATGAACATTGTTTTAGGAAATAGAAATTCATTGTAGTTAAAGCCTTCTAAATTGGAAGAGTGATGCGAGTGTGGTAGTGAGAACACAAAAGAGAGAAACTTGTGACAGTACTTCAACAAGCCTTTGATAGCGCACTTATGGTTAGTAGAGCACCTCATTTGATGGAGAAGAGCGTGAGAACAAATATTACTCCAGTTATCTTTTTTTGTACTTAGGACTTAGAAGTTAGGTTAAACGTAACATTAAAAGGCTAAAATTATTCGGTTAAAGTTAAAATTATAAGGCTAACATTATTAGGTTAAAAACAAACATTAAAAGGGAAAAGTTATTAGGTTAAAGGTGACATAAAAAAAACTAACATTATTAGGTTAAAGTTAACATTAAAAGGTTAATTTAGTTTGCGTTGAATTTTTGTTTCAGAGAAGTTCAGTACTCCACATGATGCAAGTATGTAGGAAAATATATCGTATTTAATACAATTCAGTTAGCCAATCATGGCAAAGTTAATTGTTTCAAATATTGTAATATTTTAGGGGTGGAGTTACCGACATTTCTAACCGATTAGATTAAGGTTTCTTTGTTCACTTTGTTAGAATTACGTATTATGGTAGATGATATAAATTGTATTTTTTTGTGTTTGTAAAAGTCAGTCGTGAAATAAACTTGATTTGTCAACATTTCTTTTGATCCTAGCATTTTGCTACCTTTCATTTAAGATCAATAGTGTTGCATAGTACAATAACCTTCACGATTCACTCTCATTGTTTTTAAACAATTTTCATTTTGCATTCCTTTGGAATACCGTTGAGGGTGTTCTTAAATTAGCCTTACAACCAAAATTAGGTTTAATCTAGTCTTCATACATCGGCTGGACGTTTCTTCCTTGCTCTACAAACTTATCGGCTTATTGAAATTACAACGACTATACTTAATAAATAATGATCAATGATTGATTGTTGATTATAATTTAATTGTTTGTTGCTTACAACTCTTTGGATGCGTCATAAATAAGTAATTGATACAATTTTACTATTGTCATTAGTTACAGTCATGTCTCTTTTTTTCTGATTTTGAATTCAAGGCGGGCTTCTCGTATATTATTCAAACAAATTTAATTTCGAATACCCCGTCTACGCCAACGGGAAGCAGCAAAACGTTTTGTGGCAATTATCAGGTTTTGTACCCTTTGCAATCGATAATTAAGCTTGATTGGACACTTTTGACAACATTTTTCTCCTGTTAGACGACAATTGTCAAGGCTTTTTTTTTGTGGACATGGCCATGACCACTGTCTTTGGATGATGCGTCTGTAGGGAACCGTGTAGGAAACTTCTCACTTTTAAGTCAATCACAATGTAATTTTTTTAAATAATCGTGAAATAATGGCTTTGTTGCTTCCTCTCCTTTCTTTTTTAGGTTGTCTTACAATTGTTACAAAAAGTGAAAAGGTTCGTTCGATATCTTATCATAAAATAGAAGTCATGGTAAGAACTTTTGCAAGTGATAACAGAGTGCAATGGCGACCGCACTGATCACAAACAAGATGTCATCCGGATTGGAATTTTTTGATCCAAAGCTGAGATCATTAAGTTTCAATATAATTCAGCTTAGCCCTCCTATTATTACTTTTGGTTTTCGATTGACGTTTATGTTGAATACTTTTCATGCACACAACCTTTTCTAACAATTGAGTTTAACTAGAGGAGAAGTTAAAAAAATATAAAGATTCCGAACCTTTTTTTTTAACATTGTATAAAGTTTCAGGAACTACAATTATATTTCCGTCAATTTTGCAAATTGCATGAAAGGAGAAGTGTGAAACATGTTATTTAAATCAAACAAACCCTTAAAATTACAACTCGGTAATTTCCAATCAGGAGACTGTTTAAAAGAAATTTCACAGGAAATCATAGAATCATAGTAAAATAAAACTTTTGTCCTATGAGAAGTGAACCTTTGCCACTGACAATAAGCATTATTTTGTGATAAAAGAGAAAGAAAGCAAATAGTGTAAAAGACAACTAATTCATCTTTAAGTTGCAAATTCAATTTGATTTGATTTTGGGAGTTGATAAGTATTAAATAAAGGAAAAACAATCCCGGTTTAAGAAAACTGTTACAAAATTTTTTTATAATACAAATATCGTTAAGGGTTGATAATATTGACATATTGTTAAAATATTACTGTCGGAATTATTAATTAGTTACGAAGCACTTATTTCTTGGAGTCTAAAAGTATGTTAATCAAACTGTACATAAAATCGCATCGAAAAGTAAAAAGGAGCACCTTCTGTCTTCATTATTAAAGTTGCCGTAGGCTGTAAGACCAGTTGAACTTCATTCCATACAAACCTGAATAAATTAAACCTGTTTTCTTCAATTCCTTTTACAAAAAACTGGAAGCTCATGCAATCGTCACAGTAACCAAAAAGAGCATTTAAAGAAAAATCTTTCAAAGTTTCTAGTCAACAACTTGTGCTTTAATAAACATTGTTTTAGCTCTGTGTTTATATTGACGTAACTAAACAAATTCCTGCTGTAAGTCATTAATTCTAAAACGCAATGCACTACTACAAAGTATCAAATTGAACGTTTCTAGTCAACAACTGATACATCAGATGAATCACATTGGAATGTTCCAATCAAGGTAAATAAGCAATTTTTTCAGAACCACAAACTAACTTGAAGTTTTATAATATTAATAGAATATTTTGTTAACAACTTTGATGTTATTTGTTTCTGAGGATAAAAAAAATTGCCGAGTTAAATTGTTTAGTTTTATTATTAGTGCTAATTTGCAATATTTCTCTGTAGTCTCATTTTATCTTTTTGCTGTGTGTCATGGGAAGAAATCGCAACGTCCCGTGATTGTACAAGTATGGACAAAATATTTACGCTGTCACAAATACTGTTGTCAATGGAAACTTGAAAAGCTCATCGTAAATTTTTTATGATGATGGAGGCTTAAAATTATTATGCAAATCCAAACAGGTACACGCTGGAAACAAGGATTTGGAAGAACGACTGGTAACTTGTACTTGTTAATAGGTTATACTGTTATTAGGACCTCAGGAGGTCAAAAATGTGAAAACATGAAACACTGGGCATTGAAACAAACCTCCAAAGCCGGATTTTTAATTGCAAACTTTGTCACTTATGACAAGAAAAGCAATGTATTTTATTTATTACCAGTTAAGGGTAATTGAGTTTTGAATTTGAATTATGATTTTGAATTGTATATATCACAATATAGAGATAAATTCGAAGAGAATACATTATATAGTAGTCAATTTATGAGCTTCTTAAAATGCGAGAACTATGAATACTTAAGCAAAGGTTCTCAAAAAAGCAGGAGCAATAAAATATCATAAATCACTTTCAACCTCGAAAAACTCATCAAGAGTTGCAAATAGTAATGAATAACTTTAATTATCTGTACTACAACAATCAATTTGTTTTCTAAATCATATTGTATTTTACTTGAATGTGAACTTTTAAGACCCTTGGTTACAGTCCGTTTAGTCCGAAACTATATACCACAAGTTATTTAAGCTTAAGTGACATTAAATGAGTAGTTTAGTTTTAAAAAAAGTTCTGTAGATATAATTGATAGTATAATTTAATTTATACAAGTAATTTAGTATTTGTGTGCTGCATGGGCCACTTATTGGTGCGTTTATTATTGAGTAGCTCACTAATGATCCTTAAGTACTATAGTTTCAATCAGACAGCATTGCATAATCATCTGTTTAAATATTCTCTCTTTTATATCTTTGCAATCTCCAGCTCATTATTATTTGTGATGCTCGTTCGAAAAGGTTATTTGTAGTGTTGAACTATCGCCCGGGGAATACCTTCTACGTCAATTCCCACTAATTAATCGCAACGAGATCTTCTTTGAAGATTTGCAATATTGGGGTGATATCGGGACAAAATAGATGATACTCATTAGATAGATAGAGGTAGAGAATGGATCGTTACGTAGTCAAATATTTTTTCACACTGCAAAATTTAAAGAGGTGTTTATTCCATATAAATACTTGTCCCGCCAGTACAGAATTCTTCCATTTACCTACGGACCCTATTTACGTTGTGACTAGTGAAATTAGCGCAATTACTAAATCATTAAAGTTGTTGACAGTGATGGCCACTGGGATAATAATAGTTTGTTATATTTCTTGAAATCCTCTGTGGCTTTACGTAGTATATATTAAGATGTGTAGTTTCCTAAAAATCGACCGTCGTCAAAACTACAATTGGTGTTTGATCTTGCAGTTGAGTCGACTCAAAATGTGTTTACATTTGTGTTACTAATGCTATTTTTTTTTATAGAAAAGCGAGAATAACTTCCAAAAACATAGCTTATTGTTTTTATAGTTGTGGCACGGCTCGACATTGTCAATGTCTAGTAGAAAGTAAGTTGCTTGGCTGATAATTTGATTGAATTTTACTTGATTGAATGCAAAGAAACCAATAGCTGTTTCTTATACAAACACAAAATGTAACAAGAATTCTGAGGATGTCGACAGAAAATATAATTGCATGATTTACCTGTAGTACATCTTTACACTACATATATTGCTACATATTGGTACACATAAACCAGTTCCATAATAATGTGAAAGGAATATAAACCAATTGTTTGGGTTTATGAGGTCATTGAACTAGTCCAAAAAATAGAAAGGCACCCTGGTGTTGCCTTCGTGTACGTTGTTTTGTACATGAATTCGGTAATTCACTTGTAACTTTGCAACCTTTCTTGATTTTTCAAGGTCCTTCATTTATTTTTATTTTCCATGTGTTGATGAGCATACACCACGTGCAGCAGGTGTGCAAATGGGGCAATAGTTATATTACACCTTTAGTTGACGTAGCACTTTCAAATATCTGATTAGTAGGTAATTGTGAGTACTTATCAGGGGGTAACTCACCTGACCTAACTGTGACCTGGTCCATCCCAGTGTTGTACCATATCATCATATCCAGAAGGATAGATGAATATGGCTCCGAAGGCAACGGTAGAGGCAATGAACAACACATGAACACACATATTTGTGAGACGGACTTTTATTGCTCTCTTTAGACTCCTAACTCCCTACTCCTTACTGTGAACTCCGATGTGGATGAGTTACAGAGAAGAGCTCCCGAGGCTAGAGCTCTTCTCACCTCAACCTCCAGATCACTACTCTCCCTCCTTTGGATCACACAAACCCTCTTACTGGACAAGACCTTGAGTGATCACCTCTAAGGTAGAGTAGTGTGAGGTTTATTCCCGTGAATACACCTCATATACTCCCCCTACGACATCGAAATTCCTGTTAAGGAATTTTACATTTTCGAAACTCTAACAGAACCAAATAGACCGAACTCATTTTCGACATTTTAAATTTTTGTGTTTGATTTTGTTAACTTACTAATTAACGATTACGATTAACCACTAATGTATAAGTAACCATTCACACCAAACTATAAGTACTGTTAGTTATAAGTATCTTAATAACACCATGTTCCAAGTTACAGTTTTCTTTAACCTATCCACTTTCCTTAATCTAAATTAGTATGATTAATATATTTTTGATTTTTAACAAATTTTTCAAAAAATTTCTTTGATTTTTGTTTTAATTTTTATCCTATTCCATATATCAAAACTTACAACTTTCATGCTCGTTCAATGTCTCCTAATTACAAAGTATATATATAATAATCAAAATCTTTTGCTTTTTTTTTAAGCTTTTGTACATTTTTATGTATTTTCGAAAAACTTCCTAAAGTCAGTTTTTATCTTTTACCTTCACTATATTCCAAGTTAAAATTTTACTAAATTTGATTAATTACATGAATCATTGATCTTACATGTACTTATTTTTTAGAATTTTTTAATTTTTTAAATTTTATAATGTAAATCCTCTTGTACACAATAAAGGTCACTATCATACAAGATACTATTATATCTAAATCATTCATACCCATCATATTTATATTTCTTTTAAGGGTCACACATATCCACCTGTACACCAAGTAGCGTTCCTTGTTCAGATTTAATACTGTGAGACTCCACTAAATGTTGAAATTCTGTATTAAGGGGAATATAGTCCGATGTCGTTGTCAGATTGGAATTAGTCCTGTCAGTCGTCACTACCATTCGAATATATCCAATACGTTGACCACAAGAAAATGTTTTAAAGCTTGTCGTTTTTACTAACTCCAAATGAGGGCACCGAATCATATCCTTTCCTATCATACATGTTTGGTTAAAGTAGTCAAATCGTGAGCATGGGGGGTCTGGTTGATAAAACTTATACCTGCTTCCCCATACTATCACTGAACTTTGCATCTCGCAAACTTCCGCTATGATATTGCAAGTCGCAATAGATCTAAGTCCTTCAATCTCGATTAAATTGCCACGATTGATAGTTAAGTTATGGACTATTATGTAGTAGTTCTCTACCGTATCATAAGTCGTTACTGGCCATTGATACCAAGTGTTTGGTTTTCTAGTACTTCCAAATATATTGGGTGATAATTGCGTTAATGGATTTCCATGGGGGTCTCTGTATAAAGATACTAATTGTTGACATTCTCTGGCATTTAAAATTTCGGGATTTGTTTCATAATGATGATACGTATTACCGAAAATTAAGACGTTTTGTATTCTTTAATTATCTTCTTTTTGCATTCAAAACCCATATAAGCTTTCTTTAAAGGTATTGATGTATGTAAATTTGTCGAAAGTATCGCTGTCGGGTCAGTGGGTAAGTTACATTTAACGTTCTCTTTAACATGTTTGTATAGTATGCCTAAAGTCCAGTGAGTTTTCTGTGATTGTACAGTAATCGGGTATTGGTCGGTCGATAATCGTTCCGACATATTACCGGTTAATTTATCAGCAAACTTCTCAACCAAATCATCCAAGTCTACCTTCGTGGAGTTCAACATATGGACTAACTGTTCGTCATTTACAGAAATTATTGTAGAGACAGCATCCGAAATATATATCATAATTAACAAGAATACTCGTACCGCTAGCATATTGCTCTTAATCAAGACTACTTTGAAATAAAGTTGTTACCGGATAGGGTCGTAATTACAAGAAGTTGTCGATAAACCTGAAGG
>VYYI01001994.1:0-16628 GCA_021029175.1 Bilobella aurantiaca
CAAACAGATTTGGAAAAAGTTAACCCGTTCGAGAGTTATCGCGCAACCGGACGGACGGACGGACGGACGGACGGACGGACGGACAAAACGTTCCCATAAAGTAGCTAGTACGCTACTTAACAAGGCATCGACAAAATTTATTTTACATTCTAAAAAACTACAACTCACATCTAAACAAAAAATATACTGGAGATAAGTCGATGTATAATAATATCCAAACATATAAGTGCTTCATCACATCCGCAAACAATAATATCGACATTAAACGATATTGCATCCGCAATTTGCATCAATAGTGTACGCCTGTTGAACACATTTGTTTGGAAAGAAAGCAAACTTGGGGGGAAATCGCTGTCAAAAAGGTATGTCAATTATACTGAATTATAGATAACAAATTTTGTTCACGCAGTCGGATTATTTTGTAATTGAAATTTTAAAAAGAAGACAAATACGTTTGCATAACAAATTCTTGACATACAATGACTTCATTTCGATGGCCGATCACCAAAATGTGCACTTAATGTGTTTTGTTTATTTAATTACAACTAACTATATTTATGTAAAGATTGATTTATACTTTAAATTAATCTCAATTAATTAACTAACTTTTAACTCACAAAAATTCTAATGTTTTTCGAACAAAGATAAAGTTGACAGAAGTGAAGTTCCCCTGTTACACTCACTCACCTCCTCTCCTCAATCCCTCTTCCCTTCTTACTCCACCTTTTCTTCTACTTACTCATTTTAAATTCAGCGCTCCCTTTTGACGCTGAATTTGAGAAACTGAATTTTCGCCTCAACAAACACATTGTACTCAGCATTTAAGATATAATAAGAATTAATAAATAAGAAAGTGTAACAATAAACGACTCAATACTTAAAATACTAATTGTATTTGAAATAAAATTGAAGGCAGGAAGTGGAGGGAGAGAGAGCTAACACAGGTGCAAATGATGAAAGGGACCGAGAGTAAATTGTCTAATAGAAGGGTCTCTGGCAGGGTTCAAAAGTGCAGGTGAATGTAATTAAAATAGGTAGAAGCTGGAATATTAAATAATTTGAGGTGGGTCACTTTGGTTGGTAGGAATGCAGGAAGAGTTTTTAGTTGAGATTCCAGTCGAGGGCTTAAATTTTCGACCACTTGGTGAAAGATGTGAAAACATGGACCTCCTACTCAATAACTAATGACCTGAAAGACAAATATAACGCCATGGGGCGGAAATAATAAGCAATGGCTTTACTGGTGCCAATATACAACAATAGAATAAGTAATGTGACTATGACTGTGATGAAGATTGACGATGATGTGATGACGATGACGGCCCTTATATTCAGTGACCTCCTGGTCACGAGCCCTTGACACTCCTCCAGAGTGCTCCTGCATGACGTCCAGACAGAGTGCTGGAGAAAGAGGGACTGACTGCTCCACTCTTCTCTGCTGCTCTTCTTCTTTCTGTTACTTCTCCTGCCGTTGCGTGGTGGTGAGTCGTGCGCTGAGACGACTCCGTTACAGGGACGAGGTGAAGTCTCGCTCGAAATTTCCAGCTTATATAGAGTTGCGGTTAATTTTCTAAGGGCCGTAGTTTCGAGAATAATAAAAACAAGTTGATTAGTTTCGATTTAGGCAAAGCGTAATATCAAGTCCCGATGGAAGGAAGCAAGAGATCTGGAAGTACGGAAAGTACAAATTTTCACTTAATTCCAATTTATGAGATTCCTCGAAAGAAGTCCTTTCTGATTTTGAATCCTCTCTTTGATGTGTCAATCGTGTTAGGATCTTCTTTTCTGTAATAATGTGCTGAACAGAAAGCGTCTGTCTTTGCGTAATTCCAATTCCAAGTTCCACTTGAAGCCAAGCTCTGCAAAATATATATATTTTTTCAATTGAATTCAAAAGTTAACATTTTTGCGGTATAGTTAATTAATCGAGAGAAAATATTCTAAACTAGCAGTTGGAAATTCTTTCCCATCGACCAACACAACGCAAGCACTAAACATGGAGCGAAGTAGGAGGTTTGTACAATTAAATTCAGCATTGTTACCTATTTTGGTCCAAATTGAAGCTTTTTACTGTCAGTGAAAGTCAACTTTCTCTCAATGACGTATGAAGAAAGTCAAACTTAGGGGTGTTAAATTCCACGATTTGTTGTCTACGAAATAAAAATTTCCGGCATCTCCCGCACGTACCTTCGAGTATTTTTAATTGCTAATAAAGTCCTTTATTATAAATTAAAATTATGTTTCTCTAACTCCGCTTACCTAACATTTCTTACGCTTAGGTTTTCTTAATTTTGTAAATTGGCTCACGATGAGAAAATATTGTGAGGTTTTGTTAAGATATGGTTTCGGGGAAGTGAGAAAATGGTTAGATTAGATAGATGGAAAGGAAAAGAGTAACTTTGACCGTTAAGGGGCATGAGATTGAGCAGAAACTTCTGCTTAAACGGAACCGCACTAAATCGGTAGACTACTTTTTCTTACTTTTTGGTGGGCCAATTCCTTCCTCGGATAACTCGCGACGGAGTCCTTCGTGATTCCCTGGACTCTCTCGATTGAGAAAATAAATAATATTCCAACGTACGAAAGGATTTCGTTTATTCAGTCTTATTTGAAAGGTGATTGATCAGTTCACTTTAAGGAGAAGAGAACTGTAGTCTTTAATTTAGGAGTAGAAGAGGAAACTATCACCGTTCTGGGCGTCTTCCAAAACCGAACTGACAAACGAGTTTTTCCCTTGCCTTTTCCAAAGGAGCCAGTCCATCCCTCCCAACAATAGGGGAGGTTTTTATTTTTTTAAGGGCTCCCTTTCCTTTCGTGTTTACTTTCGTGTAACAGTTTCATTAACATCATTAAATTTTTCATAAAGTATGTTTGCGCAAATTTGCTCTAGCCGCTTCTAGATTGGTGGCTATAATTAGCATGTTATAGTTTTGCAAATCCAACAAAGCCTAACCCAACCGATGTAAAATGTGTAACTAGTATTTAAATTAAAGACTAAAAGTGAATGTTGAATCGAATTCGAATTAACATGTAATAACTTTCGTTAACTAATTTAACTTAACTATTAACTTGTTAAACGTAAACTTACAGTAAGCTTCCATCTGTGCTGCCTGCAAGGGCAGACGAAGGTACGGCTGACGAATATAGTACAGAATATCAAGAGGCAAAACTCGCTGGTAACCGTGGTCAAGAACTTGGACAATGTACTCTTTGGATTCAGGGCCATGACACCATGACAGGGTTCCATAACGCGAACTCTTAAATTGACATTGAAAAAAATTGTTGCACTAGTTTGCTTTTGGTTTCTGTTTCCATTCATGCTTAAGCATTCCTAACTTTACCTGACCCAACCATAGTTTTCAAGGAATCCGGCATAGAATCATCCGTCCATAACGTCCTAGTGCTGCATACGATCCTCTTCCCTCCCCGTCTTCCAGTAGTAATTGTACCAATTACTCATGGCCGCCTCTAGAATTTCTAAATCGTGAGATTGCTTTCGATTTTGAATCTAAGGGACAAGAGTCAAACAATTCAATTATTCCTGACATTAGTATGGTTGTCAAGGACTTTGACCTCAATTGTCAAAGCCATCCTCCTTAACGTAAAGATGAAAATTGGGCAGTAGTTGTAGTATCCGTCGACAATTTGCACCTTCAATTTGACGCGTGACGTCCATGGCCTTATCGTACTTGCACGCATGGTAGAGCCACTGCGCAAAGAACAATCGATAGCCTTCAATTGCCAGGAAAAGCTGAACAAGCCGTTCGTAGCATTGAGCAGTATTGTTGAATTCCTGTGAGTGAAAGTAGCAATATCCCGATAGAGAGAGGGCAGAACGGCTCTGAGATCAAACGGTCAAAATGTCAATTAAAAAAACATCAACTTTTTTGAACGTTTATAAGTTGTAGCGTTAAACTCACATTTGAGTAATATTCCAAACGATCCTCCAGGAGGGAAATTGCTTCAGTAATTCGCTGCTCTTCCATGATAAATTCAAAACTGCATTTTACAATTGAAGTCGAATCTTAAATTGCTTACAACCTAGATCCAAGCAGAGACATGCATTTAAGATGATTGGTAATTTACCAAATTGCTGATAATTTCGTATGATCTCCCTCATTTATTTTAGCTTCATTCATCTTCCTTGTCAATCTCTCTTCAAGTGCATTCAAGTAAATTCAAGGTGGACAACTGACATTGTCTTCTGGAGCTTTATACACATAAATTAGTAATGAGCCACGACGAGAAAATGTAGCTTCCTTGAAAACGCTCTCATCAATCTCCCCACCCGGAAGGGCAAAGTAATGGGAACCCTTTCCCATTCCGACCAAAAGGCAGCGGTGGCCATTAGCCTTATCTATAAAGCTCTGTCCGTACCTGCACTCATGGCTCTTCTCAATATGCTCGTCAAGCCCATTGTATGTTCTTGACCGAAATTTGCAACTTCAAATCCACAAACGAACTACAATTCCAAAATTACTTTAATGCTAAATTGAGTAAATAATATTTAATTACTCACTGTAGAATGCCGTACGTCCTTATTATGCAATTGTGTTTTGATTTTTTTCTCAACTTTAGAATTGGATAGGAAGCGATTAACAACAAATCCTTTCACTTCAACTTCCAAATTGGAAATGCCACTTTGATGTCACCTTACACTAGTAAATAAGTGATACTCAACAATCAATTGTTTGATACAATAAATTAGTTTATTTACAATAATAATTTTTAAATTTTAAAAAGGGACTGCAATGTTGGCTCCTCCTCTTCTGAGCAAGAAATGTACAATTTAGGGACAGGACGCGTCCTTTAGATACGTTTCGATCATAAATGCCAGTCCAGAAATTAATGCTCCAATTAACATGCAGTTTCCAATGGCTCGCAATTCTTTTTTCTTAAAAGAGTCGCATTCCACCTTTCTTCCTGCTGCTCTAATAACGACTTGACCTGCATGGAAGCTCCTGTTGCTCGCACAAAAGTTGTCTTCTCTTGCAAAAATGGTCCAGGTTTTTAAGAACTGTGCTCTTGCTTCAACCCACTTTTCACAGAACTAATTCGCAGACTAAATTAGGTAATTTGCCTTTCCTACAATCCTTAGGAATGAACTATTTTGAAGCGCCCTTTGGTGAAAAATGGCTTGAAATCATGAATTCTCAATATTACTCACAAAACTCAGTGCCTACGACACTAAAGTCTACCTTTGAAATGATATTTACAAATATTTCATAAATTCTAAGGGGCCCCTTTGATGGAAACTCATGAATTCTATTTAAAGTTTATTTTGAACAAAAATTTATGAAGTAGGTTTTAAACGGTTGAACGATTATTTGAGATTGAGTGTTGGAATAATAAAGTGGCACGTTTGTGATCGGCATCAGTAAGTTTGTTAGTCCTTCCAGTAGTCGTTGAAGGAGCGCTACAAACATAAAGCACGTCTGTTAGCGGCATCCAATCTGCTTTAGCTAGATCACCCCAGTGAAAAGAGTTTTGACCCCTTTTTATAAAGTTTATGTACACTGTATTATGTTTATGTATGTGTTGAAGGAACGAGTAATCTTAACCTTCCTTACGATCCTCCATTAAACATTTTCAATGGCGTATTAATGCCGGTTTTCCATCAAGTTTTATGCTGGCCAGCCTTGTTGTCCGCTTCGCAATAGCCGACTTCGCATCACAAGTTGATTTTCCCTGGACGGTGGCAGTGAATTGCCACTCTCCTTTGAAGCCAAAATCATCCTCAACGTGAAAAGAAAGTTTGCGAAGTTTTCTTGAAGTTTTTATATTGAGATGCGGCTCCATCTGAGACGTATATGATGAGATGAGTTCGAACGGAGGAATTATTTTCCTCTCAACATCGCGTCAAATCCGGTAAATCACTTCCTTACTTCCTTACTCTGAAAATATGAAAGATTGTGGCACCGTGCTCTCTGTCATCGCTGATAACAGTATAGCACATGTCCACTATAATTTTTATTTTCTTGCAAAAGTATGACACGACGAAGGGATGAATAGTGGCTTGATCATTATTGATAGCTTTGAACTTCGTTTTTACAAACAAAAGCGTATTTATTGCCAAAATCCACGTGCATCATAATTGCGCGACGCTCCTTCAATTGCTTTATAGTGTCAGCAATAAACGACTTCTACTTGGAGTTGATGAAGTGGTGCTGAAGAATTAGTGGAAGGTAAGTCTTGACCTGCAATTTAGAAAAAAAGTTTTTACTTTAAAAATTAAATAAAAAGGAATAAATACTTTACTTATTTATTTTTGATTCCATGAAGTATATAACTGGTTTCTGAATTAAGATGCCTAACATGACGGTTGTAACATATAAATGTATTTGATTACCTTCTCTTCAAACTCGCTTCTCTGCAAGGTAAGGTTTTGGAACTCATGTCGGTCGGTTTAGTCCATTGCATAATGTTCACTTCGTCGTTCTCGTTCATTTTTTCAAATTCCATTTAGCTTAGGGCACAGCTTACTTGCTCCTAAAGTACAACTCTCGCTTTCAACACGGTGAGAGGTATTCACGCATTTTTTCTCATTGCATTTGACATTCATTCGTTAGAAGTTTGAAGTTCTCGTGAATTATGCATGTGCAGGTGACGTGGAATTCGTGTCTCCCAGGGAGCACGCATTGCTTTGGACGTAGCCTGGCGAAAATGAAAATTGAATTTTTACCCAAATTAGTTGAAGCATTTTCAAAGACGTATTCTCAATAAAGCTTGTTGAGGTTAACGAGCATTTGATGCTTACAAACACGTATTTATCTATTCTCCTCCTGACTAAATACTAGGATTGTGTCTCTGGCCATTGGATTGATTTTGTTGTTGTTAGTTGACAGGTAGAATTCTCAAACGCCCAGGCGAATTGAGGGCATAAGCTTCCGGCCTATCTTCGGCTTCGGCGCGTATTACAGGCCTTCTTCTCGCTGAATATGTTTCACGTTCCGGGCCATGACGTACATTGAAATAATAATAAACTCTTAGAATTATTGTCCCAGGAAGAAAGCAAGTAAGGTTCAGCTGCATGAGAAAGGGAGGAATAAATTTGGAAAGAAAGTGTAGCGTAACACGGAAGGAGCAAACTTGCATTCAGTTTGCATCCCAGCAAACAATCCACCCTACCCTTTACAAGCATTTCTTTTCTATAAACTCAAAATTACCCCCCCCCCCCCTCCCCCCAGTTTGCATCCCTACATTAAGGATGGGTGTGTAACTATGTATTACAATTACTTTTGAAAATATAAAACTTGTATTTAATAACTATTATCCGTTCCAACTACACTTCGACTGACTAAATTTTCATTTTAAAATTCTTCAAATATCAAAGTTAAGTCAAAACAACTGTCATAATCCCTAGAGCAAAGAAAAGTACAGAAAGTATCAGAAAGTCCAACAGCATAAAAAGCATTTCACCGTCTTAACGCTGCGTCTTTAAAAAAAATCACCTGAATTCAATTTGTGGTTTCTTTTTCTGCGCAATTCCTACAAAATATTTATAATAATTATTTTATGTATTCGAAAAATTTATAATGATGTTCAATGAGCCCTACCTTTTCATCTGCCAAAAGTTCGCCACAGTAGTCATGGCCGGGTATGAAAAATTTGCAGGGTTGGCAAGTGCCCAATACACAGCCGTCCGAATCTGGTATATTAATAACGTTGGGTTGTTTCTAATAAATCTAGCGTACTTGCACATGTAAATCCAGTCTAGCCGCTTTCTACTAAGAATTCATTTAAACCACTGTTTAAGTGGATAGCTCTTGTTTAGTGAAAAGTTAATAATTTTAAGTGTTTTTAATTGATTGAATTTAGGAAAAAATGTTGTTTGAGAATTAAGCCGAATTACGTGATTTTTGTATTTAATTGAGCAATTGAACTGTAGTAAGTACAAATAAACACTACTTAATCTAGTGTTAATTAATTGGTTTTAGTTAGTTAACGCTAACTTACATAATTGGTAGTTAATTAATTGCAATTAGCAATTGAATTGGAAAGACCCTGCTGCTGTGGAAGGGTCTTCTACAACTGAGAAGGAGGAAGCCTGAAGGGCTAAGAGAATAGAAGCGCGAGGGCTCGTGTCCACGGACTCATGTCCACGGGCTCTGCCGACTCCCCTACACGTCAGCAGTTTGTACCTCTTGAGCGCGAGTGCTCAAACTCAGACCGAGTGGTAATCGCTGCCTCCACGAACAACCACTAAAACTTGGTCATTATTGGAATTATTTTTTCCTAACACTTACATTGAATTTTAAGCTAGGCTTAATGTACGGGAGTGTCAAATTGTTCATAATGTTTTCATGAAATGGTGATATTTCAAGGCTCATATTGTGAGCGTAGCTTTCCAAATTCTATAACAAATGGTAAATCGATTAAGAAAGAGAAATAAATTTTGATTAAACATGCGAACCTCGTAAATTGTATTGTGACTAGATTTCCCTGAAGATGAGTTAGACTGCTTGTTGGTGACTCTTCGAAGGTTTCTTTCGATTTTTTCTGTCATTTTCTTGCACTTTTTTCTCTAACACTGTAAGCAATTGAGTTTCAGAGCTGTTGAATGCTGTGAGGAGTGGTGTAGACTCAATTGTGGAAATTGCGGTCGTGGAATAATCGCACTTGAAGTGCTTTTAGAAGTGATTGTGGACAACGGCTCATTTCTTGTTGACGTAAAATATTTGAATCCTCGAGTCATAGTAGGTCCTTTTTCGAGCGTTTGGGCATCATTTGATGTTGGTAAAACATCAGTGCTACATTTACATTGACTTCGTGCAACATTGTTTTTGAATGAAGTAGAGAAAGTTGGCATCACCTGAAAAATACCTTGCCTTAAATCTATGCAACGACGCAAAAAGTTGGTGAACTTGCAGTTGTAGGTGCTACGACATAGAGTAAATTTCTGATTGTAGTGGTTTGCTTAGCGGGTTTAGTTGTTGTTGTTGAATGTTGGGAAGGTAAAGGAACTGCAGCGTCTAAAACATTATTGCGTTACATGATCCTGTCCACTTTCCATCACTGGTAGATGTCAAAGGGCTCTCTTTTGTGACCCTTGTTGGAGATGTTGATGAGAGCTATTTTAGAATCGCCCAAAAAATTCGACAAAATTATCAAACGGACATGGCGGTGGGACTTACTTTAGTAGGGGCTACGACATAGAGTGAATCTCCCGATTTCTCATTGTTTGAATGAGAAATTGTGTGATTGTCGGAGCGGAGCTTTTTGAGGCGGGTGGGTGTTGTTGTGGTTTTGAAAGTTAAAGCAACTGCAGCGTCTTACACCTTGTTGCGTGACATGCTCATGTCCACTTTTCCATAACTGGTAGATGTCAAAGGCTCTCTTTTGTGACCGTTGTTGGAGATGCTGATGAGACCTTTTTAAAAGTAGCACAAATTTTTTTTTTCATCAGAATTATGCATCAAAAGGACAGGGCGATGGGACTTACTTTGGTAGAACCTACGACGTAGAGTAAATCTCCCGATTTTTCAGAGCGGAGCTTTTTGAGGGGTAGGGGTTGTTTTGACTTTCAACTTTAACTTGAAGATTTAATTAACTTTAAATTAACTTTCAATTAACTGTCCTTCAAAAGTTAAATACTAGTCGTCACTTTCACTCTTCCACAATTTGAATTCAATTTGAATTGCCTGTTTCAATTAAACCACAAGCTAATTTTTAATTAGCATGGGCCGGCCTCCACAATTAGGCTTCTCCCCCTTCCCATGCGTCCATCACATCTCTGAAGTGGCAGAAGTGGAGAATCTTCAGAAGGGAACCTTGGAAAAGATTCTTTCCCTACCTACTCAGAAAATTGGAGGGAATAGAGGAATAATGAAAACTGCCCCACCACTGCCTCAAATTTTGGAACTGGAGGAAGGAAGAGAGATGCAGAGAATTTGGGACTACAAAGAGATGGGAGAGAGTCACTTTAGAAGCAGTGCCACCAGTGTGCCATGCAAGGTCTTCCCTTCTCCTCCGAACCTTAGTCCCATGTGTGAGTTTGGGAGATGAGAATGAAAATGCAAAACTCAACAATTCTCCTGCTTTGAAGCTACAAAATATTGAGAAATGCCCATTGGATCTGAGCAAGGAGCACATGGATGTGAAGGGCATCAATCAGAGAAATATGCAGCAAAAACAAGGACTCAAACGAAAATGCTCCTATGCTGAGGACACTGAAAAGAAACGATTTAAGGCATCTTTGAAAAATATCGCAAGAACTAACAATTGAGTTCTCAATGCCATATCAATTGGAGCCTTCTTTGGACTCTTGCTACTTCTGTTCGTGCTACAGATCCCCGCCGGAGGTAGTATTTTGTTGCAGGCCTCGCCAAATATTATTTGGAACAAAAGCAGCCGAGATGTACTGGAAGGAGTGAACGAGGTGAAACTGATGGTCAAGTTTACATCGCCGTATGAATTATTGACTATGGACACTGTGCACAAAAACCTCGTGGCCACAGCATAGGAGCGTTGCGAAGAAATCTATCAAAAATTATTCATCTCACAAATCAAGGAAATGTGTCACACCGAGGGTCTTTTTGAGATTCACCATCGACAAAGGAGATTTGTCGTTATGGCAATACTAGGAATAATAGTTGTGTCACTGGTGACAAGCATTGGACTTGGGAGTTTTGGAGTAGCCACATTCTTGGGAAATAAGGCTAGCATTGCTGAAATTGAAACGGAGATGAAGATGTATGAAGAAAAATTGAAGACAATTGAAAAACAACTGGGTATTCACAGAAGAGCGCTTGAGGAACTCCGGTCATTTTCGGAAGTCTTGGCGAGTGATTTTGATTAACTGAAAGAAAAGCAAATGGATACCACTTTTATTGTTTCTTCGATGACATCTCGACTCCTGATGGGCAATCAAATTCTAAAAGAGACAAATCGAAATTGGCACATTCGAAAGAAAATTTATGCGCCTTTTCTCGATTACTTGAAATTTACGCTTCCGAGTGGAAAGCAGTGCCCCTTGGACGGAGGAACGCCGAGAAGCTGTAGGATGACCCACGATTTCAAAGCACTCATTCTTAACTTTGATGTACCCGTGGTGAGCTCAGCATTAAAACTGGTGGAGGCGGACCCCTTTGTGCTCATGCACAAAACAAGGAACTTGACTTGTGAAATTAAATATGTGGGACCAATGAGCGCTATCGTTTCATTAAATGAGGACTGCGTTTACGAAGCTAATTTTCGGGAGATCCACCCTAGTGACCTCATAGTGGCCCCCGACACGGCCTGTCGAAAATCAGAAAAGCTTCCAGCCACCTCAAAATATTATGAAATTGGGAAGTGCGTACCATTCCAGCCAGAAGACGAAAGGAATTTTGTACAAATAAAAAAACATGAAGGAAATATCTACATTTATTGTCTGGGAAGTAAAATAACTGTTGACGGAAATACAATGGAATGTCCAACCCATGTCTTCATGCTACCTCGTGGGATCTCCTTTTGGATTAATGACTATGAGTACAAGGCTGAGAAAATGGAACTCACTTTCACGGAACGGATGGACCCTCTTTTCACTATTCGCACCAATTGGCATCTACAACCAAGTCCCAATCTGACGGGACTGTTGGAGGCGCGTGGACTTCTGGAATTGGACTCCGAATTGGAAAAGATGGACCAACACCCTGGATCAGGACACCATAAATACTGGACCGAAAACTACTGAATTGGACTTTTGATGGGAGTGCTTGTGGTGACCCTAGGAGGAGCCCTCATTTGGAGTGTCTTTCAATACTTCAAATTGAAGAAAAGCGGCCCTACTATCAAAATTTCGGCAAAGTGCCACCGGGAATCCACTCCTGAAACGACAAAGGACAAGACTGAAAACAACTGAAAAAAACTGAAAACATCTGATACTGCTCATCTTGAAAGTATTATTAGTCAGGGAGAGCATTTATGTGACATAGGTTCTTTCTACTACTTGTCCTTTCTACTGAGAAGGAGAAAGTATTTATTTTTCCATATCTACTTTATATTCTTATTTCAGAGCAAAAACCTCTAGTAAACCAAATAAGAGAAAGAAATGTCAATAAATATCTAAGACAACTGCAAAATTGTTAGCAATTATATACAGATCATGGCTAATTTTTAAAGAATAGCGAAAAATTAGTACAATGTGTCATATATTTTTAATCGAACAATTCCGCTAGATGTTTCTTTCATAACAGAAATTAGGTAGATTTACCCGTCCAAAAACAGATCACTTTTCTTAAAGCTTGAGGGAGAGTGTCATAAGTTATGTCAATCGTAACGAAAAGGTTCTTTTTTATTGACTGCTTCTAATAGTTATGACCACAGACTCTTTCCCCTAGTACTCTTTCTCAGGCCTTTCTTTGGCCTTTCAGCTCTGACTATTAAGATTAGGTTTTGTTCTGGAAAACGATAGAACCAACCAGAAGATTCTCAGGGGTTTCAATTTACGAAACCAGGGATCTAAATCCTAGAAATAACTTAAAGCTTTGTGGTGTTAGGACACAGTCTTCATCTGCCACACCTACAACAAGCTTTCTAGCTTTCTCTTTAAATAAAATTGGTTACTTTGTTCTAAAATATCTAACAGTTTACGCATATGTTTAAGACATTTGGACTTAAACTCTGAAAAAACAGTTTTTTCAAAGACCAATTCCATCCTGAAACATAAGTACACAAGGCTTATTAAATTTAAATACAAATAGTATTAAATGTTAATCTTTTAAAGTAGAGAATTTTTTTTAATTATAAAATTTTCGATTCCTACAGACTTTTTCCGAGTTCTAATTGTGCAGCATTTGGGCTTTCTCAGAAACGGTATTGAGATATTCAAGAAGTGTATGAAAATATGCTCGAAATTAACCCCAAGTGTAATACGTTTCATTTGTTAAACTTATTAATGCAAGTATCAATTTTTCAAACCAGCGATACTTTACATTTGTTTAATAAAATAAAGTAAAAATTTGCCGTATTACTTTAGTATTATACTATTTTATATAGCATTAGTTGTATTTATTAAATAAAGTTTTACTGTAGTTGGTGTTACAAGAGAGTAGCTGTATTATATAAGTGATTCAGTGTAGTAATCTATTTTTTTAGACTTTGTTTAAGTTTACAAATTTATTTTCCACTATACATTTGAGCGTCGCACAATCAAGAGACGACGTACACCGGATACGATAAATTCATTCGTGGCTGCTTTATACTCCAATATATACAGACTTGAAAGTAGAAATATCAAAGCCGTCTAAATGAAGAAACTATCAGCCAATTTTAATATTTTACATACTAATTAAATAATACATTATTTTTAAGCCTACATAGTACGCCAAAAATGGCAATTTCTATGGGGAGTTTGACTTGAAGTCAATTATTGATTTACAATTGGTTCAAACAATGTATTACAAGAAATGAGCTATGCTGTCAGTTTTCTACGCAATTTTTATTGTGATTATTTAAGTACATTTGTTTTTCAAAAATCATGAGCTACAACAGGTATAGCATATATACACATATTTATTTATAATGTCTATATAAAATTTTGTATCTTTAAAACAATAGTTTGAACAAGAATTGTTTAATTTCATGTAAAATTTACTTATTTTGTAAAATGATTTTTACCCTATCTTCTAAATATTCTTTCATAGAAATAGAAATTTATAAAAAAAATTCTTATAAATTAGTGTCCTTTAGTAAGAGTATATCTTATTCCTTAAAGAATTTAAATAACGAGTAGCCTTAGAATTGTTTTTATAACGAACATTTTAAGCTTTAAGATTTTATTCCTATTATAGTTCAGCGCGCGAGAATTTTTATGTTCTTAAAAATTTGATTACAAATTCAGTGCAGGGAATTTTTTTTACTTATTGATTTTGTATATTTTACTAAAGTATTATTGAAGAATAGAATCTACGTAAGTACGGAACAATATGTAACATTGAACAAAAAGTTTCTAAAATTAACACACAAAAACAAGTACATATTATACCCTATTATACCATCAGTGAATTTAATTTAGATAATCTAATTTAAAATAAATATTTTATGTAAATAAAAGTGGCCAAGTTGTTAAAATTTTTATTACTTTTTAAGGACTAGAGTTTGCATATTAACAATAAAAGTATAAATTCTTCCCAAGGTCATCTCACGACATTCAATTATTAATAACATTTCCTAGATCTTCCTGTGATGGAACGGCCTTGTTAAGCTAGCCTTGACTGTGTTTTTTCTATTGCCAAGCGCTACTTTGTTTTTATACTTCATTATTAATGAGGAATTGAAAGAATTCAAACGCACGCTTCTAACGCTGAATGTTAGAAATTACCCCCAAATGAGGTTTCAAAAATGCGACTCAAAATGAGATCGCAATTCTAAAGAAACCATACCTTGCTCAGGGTCACACGAACAATGCGATTATATTGTATTGATTAAGTCACTATATATTAGAAATTTGTTATTGTTGTAAAAACAATCCAGAAAATAGCAAAACACGAATCCAAGTTGAAATCCAAGTCAGCCTCATAAATAACTACAATTGTAAACGGGTATTGCACAACGTAACGAGAAAAAAACATATAGTGCAAAATAATAGCCTGTTTTGTTTTTATTTTGAATTAGCTATCCTGAAAGGCTAAAAAATACAACCAATTAATCAAATTATTTTTACACAAGAGCATTTAACGTGAATTTTATCGGTTTTCGAACATTGCTAACTCAATTAAGCTATTTTGTTTATTCAATCGCTATTGAACTATTTACATGATTTGAGTTCGTGAATGTTAATAAATTTTTACATAGTGACTATAAATTGCATAGAAAAATTACTCATTAACTAAATTTAAAGTTATTGTAACGTAAAACTTATATCTCAGACAATATAAGCACGTTAATGTCAATTAATGTGCAATGTGTGACTTTTATGTGATTAAACGAGAAACCAAAAATAAAGATGAATTGTCGCAACATATGTGACATCACAATACAAATACTACAAAATTATGATTTGAATTGCATCAATTGCAAAATTATAACAAGATCATACGTGAAGGCGGTAACTCTTATGGAAGCTATTACACTCTTCATAAATATGGCCATTTATGTGCTCATTTCAAGTTTCACAATGTACGCCGCGGTTCCATGTCAATACCGAGAAAACAAAAACCGAGAATGCAAAAACCGAGAAAACAAAATCCGAGAATGCAATAAAGGAGAATTACAAATACCGAGAAAACAAAAACCGAGAACGACAAAAACCGAGAACTACAAAAAGCGAGAAAGCAAAAACCGAGAATTATAATACACAATAAATTTAAATGCAAAGCTATATTACAATTTATTTGATAAAATCCACAGTGCAAAATAACTACAAAACTGGTTAAACTAAAAACTAATCAACTTGCAGTTTGACATATGGTGTGATGTTTGTATTATAAAAATACAAATATTCATCCGCAAAGTGTGATATGCAGCACAAAATCTCAAATATTAAAATTCTGAATCCATTTTTATGGCTTACACAAGAACCGGAATTTAAAGTAAAACACAATTTTGTGCTTGAGTATAGACACATTCCTTAAAACATCAAAGCAAGGAAGATAAAAAACTGACAATAGCTTGTATAGGCCAGGGCATTGAGTAACAGCAAAAAAAGCAGCAAATAATTTGCAAAAGCAAAATTTACTTGTTCAATTAACTTCCGATTCTCGTTTATTTTAATTCTCGGTTTTTGCATTCTCGGTTTTTGTTTTCTCGGTATTTGTTTTCTCTGTATTTGTAATTCTCGGTTATTGCATTCTCAGTTTTTGTTTTTTCGGTATTTGTTTTCTCGGTATTGACCTGCTACCGTACGCCGCACCCGGAACTTCACTGAAAAGTATCAATAGGATTACGGACATAGTGCGAATGAAATAAAAATGCAACAGGAAAATCCGCCCTTTAAGCAAATTAAATTTGGTTAATTGGAAAACCTATTCAAAAGTTATGTAAAATAAACCAACCTATTCAAAAGTTTAAGTAAAATTTTCTTACATTTTCATTGTTCATTTTATTTTATATTTTTTGTAACTTTCTTTCAGGAATTTTAGGAACTTATTACTTGTTGAGAACTATTTTTCTAAAACTTTCTTTAAGATTTTATTTTCGGAAATAATACATGAAATTATTCAAATGACTCGGACCTAGAACTAATACTGCTAAAGTTGGTATTTTTGCCTTAAAGAAAGAAGCAGCAACAGTTCAATCAACGTCGAACTTGTTTGCTGTTTCAATCAACAACAGTGGATTCGTAAGCTTGATTTATAACACTACGAAAACCGCCTACGCAGACTGGTCTCTGAAAATAAGCGAAGACTTTAAATTGAAATGCGCAGAAAAAGTAAAACAGACCGACGAGATATTTTGAAGAGCAATAAAAAATTGGCTAAAAAATTAAAAGTTATGTGAACCCGCGACAACCGATTAGACTATTATTATTATTAGATATTTCTTGTGGGTTCTGGTCTATATCTGGCACAACAACTTTCAGTTTTCTATCAAATGTCTTAATGGGATCGGAGTTGCCCGAGAGGTTAGAGCATCAGTCTCTCTCCTCTAGGTGCCGGAGATCGAATCTTACCATAGGCATACATTTATGTGTGCCTGGGTATCGCGAT
>VYYI01001995.1:0-16625 GCA_021029175.1 Bilobella aurantiaca
TTTAATTTCACTATGGTACCAAGTTCCTTTTTATTATTTTCAGCATAAATTGCTTCACTGATTGATAATAGACAAATATTATAACATTATTTTTTGGAATAATTATAATATTTTTATTGATTGTACAATAAAATTTGTAGGGAATAATACATTGTGAATAATGAGGATTTAGATGTTTGCGAACCTGAGTTTTTCCAAATATTATCGATTTCGAATTAAGAATTAGTTAGTAACTCATCACCTAAACAATTTTAACCCATTATCAGCTAGCTCCAATATTTGACCCTTTGGTTAGCACGTAATAGCTAATTTAAACATATGAGATAGTCACTAAACCGTATTTCACAATTTATCAAAACTAATTCTGTTTTAATTTCACTATGGTACCAAGTTCCTTTTTGTATTGTGATGCTTATTTGTTTTAAAATGTCAAACAAATCCAAAGAAGCCTCATATGGGTTAAAATGTATTAAGAGTTCTTTACTGCCGATAATTTGAGTTATGTTGAATTAAGCAGGATGAGAACTTGGGTTCAAATGTCTATGCTAATGAGTCTTTATCCCTACCACATCCCTACCCAATCCTTTTATGATGACTATCCGCTCTGCAAGAATGTCAAATAACGCCCCATTTTTCTAATATCTTGTTGCTATTGATCCTGCTTCCGCTAGTTGGCGGATCGTTTATTTTTTTTATTGAAAAATGGGAAACACCAGTTATTCTTTTAGTTAACAAAAACAATGCTACACAGAAGTTATAGTACATTTTGGTACAAAACTTTCTTTTGAATGCAAAAACAATGACTACATATTTGATGCATAAATGATTCCGATATTACCGTTACTGGTACTTTGAAAATTTCTGTACTAGACTGGTGCTAATTGCATTTTCTTCGGCAGCGATGGGCGTTAATGTACCTCGGGGTTACCAAATTTGATGCAAAGAAAAAGTTTCCATATATAAAAATTATACTGCCAGGAAAAGTTTATTTTACAAATCTAGTCCAATGGTACACCTAGCGCCAACTTTTGTATACCAGACTTTTTGTTTTAAATTTGCAGCTCAGCTCAGTTGGCGACATATACGTTGCCTTTTTTCGAGAAAAAAAACTCACTTCCGTTCAACCTTGCTATTGTTGACTCTGAGCTGAGCTATTTTTTTTCTTCAAACGACATATTTCTCCTGAGTTGAGCTGAGTGAGAAAGTCGAAGAGAGATGTGTACACAAAAATTTGGCGCAAGCTGTACAAAGCGTGTAATGTATGTCGCAGCGAAATAACATACTAATTCACCGTCCAATATTTCGAAATATTGCCAATTTGTTTCCTGCTTTTGAAATACAAGACTATTTTGTAACATTGAAACCCTGATATCCTATGGTCCTTTACTAACGACTGGATTTTAGGATTTGTGTCTGATTAGTAACTTACAAATCCTAATAAGATTCTTAATTTTAATAAGATAACAAATTACCTGAACATGAAATTTACTTTTGAAACAAACCATAAAATATTGGCGTTAGCAACGGACTGCAGGGTTTTTTTTTTTTGTTAAATTATGACTAGATTCCTCTGCTCTTCAAATGTAATAACGAGGGATGTGCTGAGGACAAATTCAACACCTAAGTCCTTCAGTTCCTTCGTTACGTCCTTGCGCCTTGCATTATCCGGAGGTGCGAAGTAGCCCACTGCATCAACAACAATAATCACTCTGTACTTCATGGTTCCGTCTGGATTCTTAATACTTGCCAAGCTCCTTGCCGTTTCTGCAACGCAGTTCATATACTCAAATCCCGTAAGAAGGACGACTGTTGCATTTGGGAAATTTTGGGCTAAATCATCCTTCATGTTGATTAGGTCCTTCTTCGACCCAATTTGGCCATTGAAATCGTTAGGCAACTCTTCGATTGTTTGTCCTTCGTCATAGTCGACTACAGCGGTCAAGCTCTCGCGATACTTGTAAACGGCCTTGAGTATCACACGGTCGTTTGTGTCCTTGACTAGGTCGTCATGTGCCTGCTGTCCGTAAGTCCCAACGACGCAGTGGACAGGCCAGACGTAAATTTCATGTCGCGCTGTCCATCGTTGCTTGTTCAATTCATATGGTGAGTTACCCCTAAGATTGCTCTCCAACTCAAACTTGTACCTCGTAAACTCCGTGATGAAATTCCATTGTGTCGAGTTTTCCTTTGGAACGCGAAACGGCTTCTTTGTGTTTTCATCTTGCCAGCATTCACTTGAAGCAAAAGTGAAGTTACCGGCTACGTGATAGTCCTTGCTGCAATATATGGCGCAAAACAGATTTGCTTTGGATCCGCCACTTACATCAAAATGGCCTGCAAGCCTAATTGCATTGATTACTTTGATGGCGGCCTTGGATCAAGGAACAGCAAGCGATGGCTTATAATTTTCTGGCTTATTATTACCATGATAGTCGGTAAAATCGTTTTGTACATCCACAAGCGTGAGTACTACTTCCCTGACATTTAGCACTACTTGTCCCTGAGAAACAAAATTTGTTTGTTTATATTGTTTCGAAATTGGTGAGAAACAAACCAATGTTTTTGGGAAACACAAAACATTTGTGTACATGAGATACTTAAAATATCATGTTTAATATATATTTAATATATATTTAATATAATACTTTGAAATAGACTGTGTACAAACTGACTCAAAGCATTATTTAGAACTAGCTAATTAGAAAAAAAACATTCAAGTTAAATCTACAACTGTTGTGGTCGGGCAGGATGCATTAAACGAATTTACATTCTACTCATAAAATTTTTTTTAATTTAAATTACATAGCAACACGTATTTTTTTTGTACAAGTGTTGTTTATTATTAGTGTTGTACGTTTAGGAATAGAACAAAATATTTTTTTTTGAATAATTTTGTAGAACACATGTTTCGGTTGTTGTATTTATGTATGGTAAGCAAATTAAAAGACAACATAATGCATTTAATGCAAAAATGTGTTTGTGTCATACTATTTAATGCTCGAGGATATAATATTGAATTTAATGGTAAATCAATTCAGCTTACATCGATAGTTGGGTTTTCAGGAGAGAATGCAAGGTATGGTGGTTCTCCGTCGAGCCCTGGAAGGGTATCGCCAATTTGAAATATTGAATTCTTGTTAATTTTTGCCGTTTTTTCATACTCGTCTGGCTCACCCTTGCCTGCCAAACCTAAATGGTCACACTGCAATGCACAAAGTAAGCTCAAAATAAAAGAAACCTTCATTATACAATACTTAATTAATGCTGCTTCGATATTTTGGTGGAGTAAATGAAAAGACTTGAAAAGCGTTCAAAAACTTTTTAATTAGTAGTCTGAGGGCGAGGGAGCAGAATTTATACCCCGATTGGCAAACTTGTCCAATGAGTCACAAATAATGCCATAATTCTACATATAACCTATATGTGTATTTTGGTCAATAACTTCAGAGTGTAAATCCAAATGTTTTCTCACGATTGATTATGGGCTAGTGTACAGGGTTTGCAAAAACTGTTATTTTTTTTAACCAAGTTGTTGGTGATTCTGTTAAATTTCCTACGACAACTAATAAATTTTCCAACATTTGCAACTCAATTTTTGGACCATTACGAATGCCGTACCCATTAAAACTGTCACCACATCAAAAAAACATACCACTTGTAGGATAAGCCAGAACGAGCCGATTGCTTGGATACTTTTACTATTTGGGTCACTAAATTTAATGCTATTTGGGTCGTTGTTTACACTGAAAAGAATTACCCTTGCTTGTAGCATTTTGCGACAACATTTTACAGTTAACAAATGGCCACCGTACTGTGATTCAGTAAGTAGTTGAGTTGTTTTAGCTGTTGAGCAAAAGAGTAAGTTCAAGATAGCTCATCAAAAGCTAAAATAAAAAATAGGACTGTTTGCTATTCGAAATAGGACTATTTATTTTGAGCGTCACTCTGTTTTTGACCAAACTCTTGTATTTGAGTAAACAAATAATATAATTCAAGGCATTTTTTTTGTAAAAATTCAAGTCAGCAAAGGCATAAGCTTTGCATTTCACAAGCATGACGCAAGAGTGTACTTATTGAGTCGCTGCAAGCGTTCACCTAGCCTAGAAACTTGAAATTTTCTATTTCACCTGCTCCCATGGTTATCGCACACAATTTTTTGTTCTACCTTCCAATCTCAAGCGAGAGCTTACACAACTGAAGCCTTGAGAACTCGAAGTAGTTATGTGGGAAGCCTTGTTACGTTACTTTCAGCCTTCATAAGCAAAATTGTAATGCTTTTTTTGTACCTTACTAATTAGAACCAAACTCAACTTTCTTATGAGTATTTGTAACAGCTTAAGTGGGATTGTCACATTTAACCAATGTCTTAAGTTTGGCAAATGCTTGGATTAGTATTGCAATTAGGAACTAAAATATTAGTGATTCTACTTTAAAAGTTGTGAGTATGTCTCAACAATTAAACTGCTAAACACAAGCAGAAAGACAAAAGTAGCATTGTTTGTCTCCTAATTTTGCAAAATATGTTTATTAAATATGATGCCTGCATGATGCCTATTGTGAGGTAAAAGCAAAGGAGCGTTATTCGACATTTCCGCTCATCAGCTGGTCAACATCCAAGAAAGGGGTAGAGATTTGGTCATGAAGCAACTCATTAGCATACATATGTACAAATGATGGTAGTTTTCTAAATTATCTCGAGACTATCGGGAAACCAAAAACCGGGTGATTTCCATACCCTCTGATTTTGCAGCCTTATCACGAAGATACGGGCATACATAAGGTCAGAGTGAAGGCAATTCAATAAGGGGAAAACCAAAAGGAATAAATTTTTTCGAGATTTGAACCCACGTTCTCAGTACGCCCAACTGAGAAAGGCCACTATGATATGACCGATTTGGTGATTACCGCACAATCTTCCCCCACTGTACGGATTTCTATGTAAAACACTCATTGAAAATAACATTGCTATCGAATTTCAACAAAACATTTTACCATAAAGTTTTTCGACTTTTCACAATGAAGAAAATAATAGTGTTGCATTTTAAATATTTTAAGTATGTAACGATTCAAACCATTTTTCAAGTGATGTTTGCATCATTTTGCCCTATCACCTTGAGAGTACAGGAACAAAAAATATGTAAAAAAAAAAATTGCAAAACTATAATTGCTTGATCGGCAAAATCTTCCTTTACATTTTTTAATTATATACGTGCATACTTTATAGAACATCGAAATTTTCTGTGAGTAAGTTTAATTCATAAGTGAAAATTCAACTTAATTTAACATCTTGCGTTTGCTGTCGTTAGGAGGGCTTGTTTGTCTAGTCAAATCCAAAACAACCTTTACTCCAGTATTTTGTTTTGCAAAACGAAAGGTTTTATCATAAACCTGACCAAACAAGCCCGTCTTACAATGAACGTATACAGCCAAATCGACACAAATCCGTTAACACCAATCAATACCATTCTTACATATGTTAAGAACTGGTCATATAATATTGCTTTTATGATAAACTTAGCTTACTGACATTGATTTTCAATTGGTTTTTGGAAATTAATTCCTTAAATGATTTAACACGTGAAAATCATTGTAAGTTGGGATGTATTCTAATCATCAAAAAAATGATTAGCTCTCTTTAACTTGTCGCTTTTTCTGTGTCCTATCCCATAAGGATACTTTGAAATTTTAAGCATTTCAACAATTTGAAGAAAAAAAAAGTAAATAAATAAGGAAAGTAAAATAAGTAAAATAAATTTCAGCAGCTAACTTTATTATAAAAGCAATCCAATACCACCACTTAACAACATATTCAACAATGCTCCCGTTTGCGCTGTATACGCTCACAACGGCTTATTATTAGGAGGCTTTTTATTTCCTCCAAAAACTATGAGATATAAATGAGGAAAAACAGATATACCAGTTTTCTAGGCATATTTTTTTTAGATTTAAAACTAGCGCCAGTAATAGCGCCAAGCTACTTCCAAACTTTGTATGCTGGGATGCGTCTTGTTTACTAAGCATTGGTAGATACACAAAATCAATTATTTCGTGGCAACAAATTTGAAGTGGCGCAGATCTAAGAAGTGGGTATCATAAGCATTAGCATGTAAAAGTTTACTTGTGCATTTTATCGCTGCGGTCGCTCACATAGCCTTGAAAATTTAAATTTTTTGGCTCGTCTACTTCATCGTTATCGAATAGTTTATTATGTCCTAACTACTAATTTAAAAAAAGAGCTTACCCAACTCGAACTAAAAACACGTAGATGTTATATGGGATACTTTCTTACGATACTTTTAGCATTCACAACCAAATTAGTATACAATTTTTACCTTACAATTCAGAAACCGACACAACTTTCTTATGAATTAAATTAAGGACTTAAGTGAGATACATAGTTTAATTGCATTCAACAATTGTCTTAAATTGGCAAATACTTATAATTGGCGTTGCAATTATGCTGTTATACCTTCAAGCTATAGTAAAATACGGAATTGTTGTTTATTATAAGTGATCTCATAATATAGCCAAATACCACTACTATAACAGGGTGATATTTCCGGTTTGGATGGATTACTAAATAAAACATTAACTTTAAATGCGCAATCATTTACTAGATGTTAACTTAATTTTAAGATGTCAGCATAGCATTTAGCAAAACAAGTTTTACCTTCACTTGTTATTACCTTCACTACAATCACCAATTTCAAAACAAAAAATATTATTTTTTAAACTAGTACGTTGACGAAGCAAGAAGTGAAGATACCAACTACTTATTTGTTAACGTCTAACGTAAAACGTACAACGTTATTCAAATTAAAAAAAGTATATTTTGCTACATTTTCACAGAGCATTTTACTAACGTTTATTGAATTAAATTTACGTTCTTGAGACTTCTTTTGGGATCCAATGGAAATTACTCTTGCAAGCGCAGCTGTGCGCACTTTGTGAAATAACCCAAAGAACAACCTTTTAGATCTTTCATTATTCTAATTAATACTTTTTTTTTTAGAGTTTTTTTTTTCAAAACTTTGGATCTAGTGTTGGGAAAAGTGGTTATGAAAGAATTCCACAATACATCCGTTATAAGTTGTCGTGTCTTTCCAAGGTAAATTCCATACAGAATCCAAATAATTATCGAAAATTTAAGAAATCTGGAAAAAATAGTATGTGAGCATTGTGTGTAAAGCATTGCAGCAGCACCGATTACAATAAAAGTGATCTTATAAATTAATTCTTAGCAACATAGTAGACAATGGCTGAGATTGGTGCTATATTACATATACTATATTCTATGGATGTGCTATCTTCCTCCCTGATTTAATTAATGCTTACTTTGTGAATTAGAATGTTTCAAGCATTTTTAAAGGAAAAGTCAGATTAAGTGGAGACGATAAGTAAGGCGGTGGGTACTAGTGGTTGTGGTGGTAATTAGAAGGTGTTCCTGTAGTAGTACCTAGCCAAATCCTATGTGCTGACGTATTACGCAAATTTTTTAGAATATTTTGATGCAAGTAGGTGGCTCCACGTTTCGCATTATTATGTTCTAAAATCATAACTATCGGTAAAATTTCAGTAATTAGTAGATCCGGTTACATCCAATTAAGTTGCTAAGTTCTATTTGTGTTAAGCCTAAGCAGCTTTACGGAATCAAGACTCCCTCTATAAAAATATTGGCACAATTTCATCATTGTTATAGGAATAGCGCACGGTCAACCGATAGTCTTCAAATTTTAAGTGCCGTCTCGTAGCTAATATCTGAATCTTGAAACCTTATGAGTATTAGCCGGCGAGAATTTTTTTTCAAATTTGGGTTATTTATGAGACAGACACAAAACTATTAAATTCAGCAGTTGATCACACTTTACCATCCTCTCGCGTAGTCGATACATTGACAGCATTTGTATTGTTTATAATATTTATTAAGTAACATCTTTTAATAAAAACAAATTAAATTTCAATCAGTTAATCAATTTGTTAATTAAGTAGCGTATTAGCTACTTTATAGGAATGTTCTTTCCGTCTGTCTGTCTGTCCGTATAACTCTCGAACGGGCTAACTTTTTTCACGTCTGTCTGCAGCTAAAGGTGGTAGGGGTTAATGGTAAGGCCAAGTTTGAAGATGGGCTGGCCATATTTGTCATATACCCTTCGTCCCTCTTTTAGACGACCCCAAAATGACCCCCAAATTCGAAAATTTGGATTTGTCGGATTCATGCTAGTTTTGCATGAAATAAAAAGTTATGATGTTTTCAAAGATATAAATGACTCCAGACCAACTCCCCTTATAGAAATGACAACAAATGACCCTCAAAACCAAAAACCGAAAAATGGGTTTTACGGGTTTTTGCTAGTTTTGCATAAGTTATGTTATAAGTTGTGATTTTTTTAGCTTCATATCTGACCCCCAACCCTTCAAACATTTTTGGATGAGCTTGTAATTGACCCCAACCCCATAATAGTAACATAGTTAATTAGTAACATGTTAGCTGTATAAGAATTTGTTGGCATCCCTACAATGCGCTACTGTGCCTTGTGCGTTTGCAACGGTTTACTTTATCTCTTAATACGTCAGCAAAATCTGGAATATTTTTTTGGACGGTATTTATCGACGCAAACTAACGAAAGCTTCATTTTTTCATGTTACAAAAGTCAAATCCTACGCAGTAATTGTCTGCTTTTTTGTGTGGGCTTTGTGCCCGGGTTTTCCTAGTGAAATCCTACGATAAAACAATTATAATTCTGTCAAATTTTCTCCTAGTTTTTAATTTTGAAATATTTCCTAGCAATTGGAAGAGCCTTTTGATCTGTTGAGTATATGATGGTTCTTGTATTGCGCGTCACAAATAAATAACTTAACATAGAACTGTTTGGTTTTGTAGTCACTTCATTAATTTGCGTATTAGGTGCATTATCGGAACGTCTAGTCCGTCCGTTTGCTGGTTGTGCAATAACTCTCAAACTGGTTTTTTTTTAAATTTAATTACGGGAGAATATGATACGCGTCGACTGTGAGGTCGAGTTCGACTATGGTCACGGGGGTCCTTTTGACAACCCCCGATTCCGAGAAACCGTTTTTTTTGTGTATTGCTAGTTACGTAAAAAAAAATCCTTTAAAGTAAAACTTAAGTAAAACTGAAACAGAAGTAAATAGTAAAATATTAAAAGTTTGGTATCTGTACAATACGTGGTTGGTTGCGTGCTCTTTTAATAGTTTGTTTTAGGAGTGAAAGTTAAAATTGTAGGCAGAAAATGAAATACTGAAATACGAGTTTAAGAATTTATAAACTATCCATACATTGGCAGTTCTTTGTACCCTGCGTCTCACCAAAAGCCAGACACCCAACGTCTTTTCTAGGAGAGAGGCAATTTATGAAGGGCATTGTAGTGCTTAAACACTATTATATGTAAAATTATTGATTATTATTATTGGTAAAACATTTGAGCTTATTACAGCAAAAAATGCCTCACAGCTAAACAATACAAATAAGTTATTTATTTTTGAAAGTTTGGTTTATGGTGAAACGCCCTATATAATGCACCACGGACAAACAATTGGAATTGTCGGAGAATTTGTTTCTGATTTATAATTTCAAAGCATCGGACAAAGTTTCCGTCATGGCTCAGAGCAACAGGATGTATAACGTTACAATCTGGAAAGAAGTTATAACATGCACCTTAACACACTTTTTTGCTTTTCAAACAGAGTTGACTTTATTTGACAGAGCTAGTAGATCACAAGGTATACTAGAAGGTAAATATATGCAATAGGCAGGAAATATTACAATATTTTAACAAAAACAAAACTTTAAAGGAAAAAAATCAAAACGTAATTTACAATAATATATATCGGCGGAAACTGTTACAGTACTTGCCGAATTTCAGAATTTAGAGTTCGTCTCAGTAACATCCTAGTTTTGGAACGATTTTAGTATTATTTGCACAGAAAAATTATATAAATTGGAGAAGTACTTATGAGGCTGAACCAAAATTTGTTATTGTTGAACCACCGGAACCACTTCTGGAGCAGTGGGATTCTATTTCGGAGTATTAGATGTAGAGGAGGAGGAGGAGGAGCCGGAAGAAGAGGGAGGAGCAGTGTAGATGAATTGGGTATTGGCCATTCCTTTGTAGAGAAACCAAATATCATTGCTTTTTATCAGCCTTACGCCGGCAAAATACAGCTGTCCCAAGCAGGCCGTCCTGTTTTCTGGCGGTGCAATGTAACCCACAGCATCCACTACAATGTACACGTTGTACGCTTTGCGCCCATCTTTCTCAATAGCCGCTAAACTCAGAGCTGTAGCCTTGACGCAGTTCATAAACTCAAAGCCCATCACAAGGAGTATCTTTGCTTGAGGAAATTTTTCCAAATCATGTGAGGACTTGGTGCGGGAATGCCAGAAAAAAAAGAAGGCCACCAGTGGGATTCGAACTCACATCTTCTCCTATCCGGGGAGACGCTCTTGCACCATTGAGCTACCGGGTCAATCTGGCATTTCCTACACGAGGAATGGTGGTTTATCTGTGAGAGTTCACATGGTACACTTATTGCCATGCTCCACAGCCTCACAATCAGTTTCCATATTGATCAGTCCATATTTTAGTTTTTTGGTTTTTTGGAATAGTTTCTCCATCCGTCATAATCCACTACTGCCGTCAAACTTTCTCTCAAGTTGTACACACCCTTCAAAATAACGCGATCCGTGTCATCAATTTTTAGTTTTTTAGAAAACTTTTTAAGGGAAAATCAAGGGAAGATTAATCAAGATTAATCTTGGAAAACAGCGGCAAGAAATCCATAAGAATTCAAAAAAATTCAGAATTTATTTTTGAAATTTTGAGTAGTGCGAATCCTCCATTGGAATTGAATGAAGAGGGTACACTTTGAAATCTGTGCCAAGAAGCCCTCCTACATTCTACTTCTAGGCAGTTTGCTTAAACCGAGTCTTAACTTAACTTAGTTTAACAAGAGGAGTAGAATGTTAGAGGGTAGTTTGGCGCAAGAATATCTTCTAAACAAAACAAAACCTGTTCCCCCTTTGTTCAATTCCAACCCGAATCCTCACTACGTGAATATGTGTTTTTTGTAAAATTTCAAAGCCATAGCTTGTGTACACCCGTAAGGCACTACTGGTAAGTGTAGAGTAGAGATTTGGCCATAATGCACTGGTAAAATGCTAGTGAAAAAAAAATTTGTAACTTCATTGTCACTAATGAGTAATCGATCAGTAGTGTAATGCTTTGGTCAATTCAAAGTCAAAATAAAGATCTGAATCTAACCCTTATCTACCTAAACCCCCGCCTAATCTCCCACTGAATGCACGGTTCAGAATCGGGAGAGGATCGGATCTGGGTGGATCCCTAAAAATCCAGAAATGACCCCATTTCTATTGAATTCACTTCCTGGGGATTCTTATTCGAATTGCGCCGGTTAGGTTGTCAATTTTTGAGTCCAATGACCTCCAGAGATACTATTTTTATATCATTTTTTTTTCAAACTTAAAGTGCAAATTACTTCACTGTAATGTGCTACTATATATCCATATTAAAAAAGAGGAGTAATTATGGGACATTTCTCTTGTGATGAATAGCCCCTAAAGATCCATTATTTAAATCACTTCCTACTTTAATTACGTTATCGTTAATTAAAACTGAGTAGACACATGTAATTAAGGTTGATTATGAACTACTGTTGAGTCCTTTTCTGATGACAAGGTTTTATAGGTTAATTAATAAGAAAATATTGAAAATGGAAATTATTTTTTGAAGCGAAACCTATAATCTCTTCATTTGCAAAAAGGATTCATAGTAAAACCAGACCCAAATAATAAAATTTGAATTTACAGACAGCAATTTATTCAACCAATTTGATTAATGTTTGAAAACATGTTTTAAAATTAATGTTGTTCGAATATTGCCGGTATTTTTGGACTCTGCCGGATTTTATTGTACAAGAAGGTAATATTTTCGCTCTTGATTAGCTTTACACCAGCCTTTCTCAGCTCCTCCAAACATGCCTTCCTTGCGATCGGTGGTGCAATATACCCCACAGCGTCAACTACAATGTACACTTCGTATTTTTTCCAAAACATTTTTAAAATCCTTGCCAAACTCAGGGCAGTAGCCTTAATGCAATTCATGAATTCAAATCCCATTACTAGAATTGTCTTGACGTTGGGGAAATTTTCTTTTAAGTCGCGTTCCATGTTAATCAGCTCCTGATCACCATAGGCATCTCTAAGTCTTTCTCCAACGTTGTAGTCCACGACCGCTGTCAAGCTCTCTCGAAGCTTGTACACCGCTTTCAAAATAAGTCGGTCAGCGCCTCCTACATGTAAATCTTTGTTACACTGCTGTCCGTATGTACCCGCGACGCAGTGAACTGGCCACAAATAAATTTTCTCGGCAACCAGTTTTAATTCAGATGGCTGATTAGTTGTATTCTCCACAGGGTTGTAGACCAACTTAAAAATGTACAGAGTGAATGTCGCAATTTTTTCAAATATAAATCCCACCTAGCCTTTTGGTTTTCCCAACAAGGACTTTCCGCAAATGTGTAACTATCAGAGACATGGTAGTCTTCACTCCGGTAAATTACAGGAAATTTGGTTGTTTGCGAATTTACTAAACTATCGGCACAATTGTCATCAAATTTACCAGCGGCTCGAACTGCGTTCATCACTTGAATTGCTTTTGCTGCCCCAGGGACTGCTAGCGACGGCTTATAGTGTATACTTTCATTTGTCGAATGATCACAAAAGTCGTTCTGAACGTCTACAAAAATAAGCCCAACTTCTTCAACAGAGACTTCCAAACGCTAATTAGAAAAAAGATCAAACACAAGGTTAAATTTTTCAACTTTTTAAGGTTGAGCATTTTAACTATTGATGTTTCCGAGTAAAATTGCTACGCACGCGCGCGCTCGCAAAGCTCCCTTTGGTCAGTCAGACTAAAAAATTTTTTGTAATAAATTTGGCCTAAGTAGTCCTAATGCGTCTTTCACCATATATTCTATAGAATTCACTGGAACAAGCCCAAAAGAATGTATTTCATTTCTTTAGAGAATGTTTCATAGCCGAATACAGTCATTACTACTATCTAAAAAGGCATCTCGTCGAGTCTGGTAATTTTCCTACTTATTCATCACTGTTGCTTTTTTACCTCAAGCTATAAACTCGAACAAGTCAGGTTTGAAATCAAGCTTTTTCAAAAATGATCCTTACAACTATACAAAAATCATTCAAACAAACCCGTCTTAATACGGGAGTACTCTTAGCAGAACTTCTTCAATTTTTTATATCTGAGTTGGTTTTTTCACTTTAGCTGAAATTTTCAGACGACATTTGAACATGGAAAAGCGAAATGCTAACAATATAATGATACACTTGATGGTACATAGACTTCTTTAAAGACTGCCTAGAAAACCATTTAACACATACGCATGACATTTTCTTTCATTGCTTACATCGATGGTAGCTTCGGCTGGATCAAAAATTTCTTCGTACGGTAACTTTCCACTCAATTTAGGCAGGCTGTCTCCAACTTTTTTGATTGTAGTTTCGGCAATAAATGCCTTTTGTTCTAGTTCGTCAGGTGGGCCTATCCCTGCTAATGCTATGTTCACAGTCAGAAGAAACAAATAAATGACGATGTCAAGCATTGTCTACTTTGTTGCAATAATCCTAAAACTGTTAAATCAGTTTAGCGGGGTAATTGAAAAACAATGATGCCAAAACTCTTGGATAAGTTTAATAGGGAATTATTTTATGAGGGAAATGGCAATAGTAAAGAGAAACACTTTCGAATTTTCCACTTCTTATTTATAACAAAACTATAGCTTCGAATTGTGAGGTAGGAAAAAGGCAAAGCAAATGGTTAGGTTGTTCGTGTTGCTCATGAGACCAGGTGCATCTTATTCAACAAGAGGCCAAACCAAGTAGCTATTGCTTTACTATCCCACAAAATTCGTAAGAAAAAATGTCCAAACTCTCGCCGAGTACTTGTAACTTTTAGTATCTCTGAAAAAAAATTAATTTGACAGATTTCCCCTATCAATGCATTATTTAGTACACTAAAGTTTATCGAACTGCATCGGTCTCCTTGCAGGGTCTCGACTCAGGAGTGACCAAGGAACGATTCCTTTTACAAAACTAAAAAAAATGCCATTCCAATTGACATTCCCGCAGAGCGGCTGGTCAACATGCAATGAGTGGGTAAGGATATGATACGAAGGACACATTAGCATACATGCAAATGAGAGTCTATGAATTCTCACAAGACTACTGGGAAACCTATCGGTTAATTTCCATATTCTCTGACCGTGTATTGTCTAGTCTAGATACGGAAATATACAACCAGCGGCGAGTGAATTCCTTAAGGAGAAATCCAATAGCGGAAACAATTTTGTGGCTGCAATTTTTACATTTCTCAAATCTAATTACAAGAAACATTTTCCCCTAGTTTTTATTTGAATGTTTACTTTCGATCACTTGTTCAATTTTTTTTTACAATACAATGGAGGGTTGACATTATCAAAAGTTGGTAAATGCTCCGTCCAGAATCTGTATTCAAGATTTTCAAATCTTTATCTTGCTTTTCATATTCTCAAGGAAAGTATCGTAATAATTTTTAGCAAAGCCCTTATAAGAATCTAGTGTTAGAGCAAATCCTACTTCAAAAGTGTTTCTCTTTCGAAGTTAGAGAAACGCGTCATTTTGTGAGCAATTAGGAGAAACATTGTTTAGAAAAATAAAGTTAAAGCGAACCCTACCTCTAAAATCCTCAAAAAATTTTTGGAGTTGTTGTTCGTTATTGGAAGAACACGTCGTTTTGTAGAAACTTTAAAAAACACGTTTTTGAAGAATAATATTAAAATTTATCCTAACCTCACAGCTAAAGCTCTCTGAAAATTGTTTATGTAGTTTTCCAACACTTAGCTCGTTTTTCAAATTTTATACTAACAACCTTCGTACTAACCCTAGCTACAATGGAGCTTACCAATGCAAAACCCGGAGTGAAATGTTTCAGCAGTATCTTACAAAATGTCTTGAAAATCTTAAAAAAATTGCAGAATTGTTCAAGGAATTCTTGGAGAGCTAAATTTAAGAAACTCATTATTAAGGAAATCAGAAAAGTAATCACGCTAATCAGTAATTTGCATATGAGTTAGTTAAGTTCAATACTAATCACTTAAGTTAAGTAACGCATTTATTAGTGATTGATGAAAGATCTTACTTTTGAAAAATTATTAGCTTATCCAAGAATAAACAAATTTATTGTGGTTTTACTGTAGTGTTTATTTGGGCATGGAAAGTTGCAAACAGCGAAATGATTGTGCCTACTAGTTGCACAATCGTCCCCTCATCTTCTTCTTATTATTATATTTCCGTTTAAGACGATTTTGTTAACCTAACATGCGGCATTCTCATTTAACCGACCAGATCATTTGTATAGTACTCTTTCTGCAGATTTAATTTTAAATTTAAAGAACTATATCACTAATTTTATTTGGCCGAGCTGGTCAACTTGTTGGAACGTCTGTCTCTATCCACTTGCCAGAGAATGAGGGTGCAAACCCAACAATCAGCCACAAAATAATTTTGCTTTTGGTTTTCCCTTTAAAGGAATTACCTTGCCACTGACCTAGTGTGATCTCCGTAATTAAGCATACGCAGGAAGAGAACAGAGAAGGAAATCAGCAGACAAATTTTTAATATCCTCCAGGTAATGTTAAAGACATTTACACAGAGTCAGCTTTGATTATCAGCGAAAGCTGCAGCCGTACTTCGCGTTAAGTTGGTGTCCTCCTTTTGTAAACTAGACCCGTAAAAAAGCGGAATGTCTGTTTTGAATGTCTCCACTTGATGTCAGTATCCGATAGCCTCGTGATACTTTAGAAGACTACCATCATTTGTACATATGTATGCTAATGAGCTCTTACCCTACCATATCCTTACTTTCTCCTTTACGCGTTGACCATCCGTTTTGTGGAAATGTCAAATAACGCTCCTTTAAATTCACCTTTTTATCATTAATTTAAAAAACAATAGTAAAACGGTACAACCAAGTAGTGCCAATAGGAATGGTAGAAGAATTATAATCAATATTAGAATAATTAAATAATTTTATTTAGATATTTTTCTAAAATTTCTAATGTGGTCATTTTTAGGTCAAGGATTTATTTCCGGGTCAAGTAAATCTCTGAGGTCATTAAAACCATCATAGCTTTTTTCTTTATGCAAATGTAGAATTTGACTTTGAAAGGTCATTTTGAGGTCAAGGGGTCATTTCCAATTGAAAGGGGCGCCTACAATCTTCGGGACCATCATAACTATTTGTTTCATGTAAAACTCGAGTTTGACCTTGAAAGGTCATTTTGAAGTCAAGGAGTCATTTCCGAGTGAAGGGGGGCTCTAAGATCATTGGGACCAATATAACTTTACGTTTCGTGCAAAACTAGAGTTTGACCTTGAAAAGTCATTTTGAGGTCAAGGGGTCATTTTGGGGGTCATTAGGGGGTCACAGAGAAAAGTGTCCTATACAAGTCTTGCTCCCCTTCATAAGTGGAACAACATTTGTAATGGTCATTTTTCATGTTGTCATAGAATGATATCCATTGACCTT
>VYYI01001996.1:0-16619 GCA_021029175.1 Bilobella aurantiaca
CGTTTTCGAGGTCTTATTTGTCAACTTTATTTGGATTAGTTCAATACGCTACTTGGTTACGTGCGTTTGCAACGGTTTATTTGAAATCTCAATTTGACTAATTTTTTATACACTACAATTTCAATTTCAGCATTGAGCAGTATCACTAACTTGCCTCTAAACTATGTAGGAAATCAGCTGCACTAGAGGCAAGCTAATTACTTGTTTTTAAGGACGATTCGTTCATTCCTTGATTTTGAGACGAGTAAGAAAATATTTGAGAATTGCAAATTTTTAATCATGCGGCAGGGTTCGAGCACCAGCCATGCCAAGGTACTTGATTGTGGCATTGTTGCTAAGAATATCTTGCTGAACGCTGAACGCAGTTCCGTAGAAGCATTCTGTCACAAAATGCTCACAATTTCGAAGGTAAAGATGGTAGTCGACTTGCGTTCCGACCTTACTCATGGCATACCGCACAATTTCTTGACGACCTCCTCTTTGGCATAGTCCAAGATTATCGGCCTTTGCTTCCAGAAGGTTGATGCGACAAACATTTCCTTGACCAACGGTAAGTAGACTGTCGATAACCACCTTGCCTTTGTCGTTGACGTGAATCACTTGTCCATCTCCAATGTACAGCGCCCAGTGTTGGTAGTGCGTTCGCTTGAATTCAATCATGTCTCCAAGTTCAAGATTTCCAAAATGGAGGAGTAGGTGAGCTTGAACGAATTGGGAGCGACATTGTTGAAGGTGCTTGTGCCGCTCCGATGAATATGAGCGCTCAGTGTAGGTGGCCCAAGCTGCTATGCCACCAATAATGCCTGCAGCGATTCCGATGCCCCACGCCCATCCACTAAAGAATCCAAAATATCATGCACAATTATATCACTTTCAAAACACACAATTAAGTGATTAATTAACTAGGTACGATTACTGAGATTCTTACGTCGACTCCTTTTGTTCGTTGTCTCGCTGTCGCTGGAATCCAGACATAGCTGCGAACAGTGCGGTGGCGTAATGTTTCCTATAAGTCTAACGGCTTGACGTCGTTTCAGCCAACAAGATTACGCTAATTAATTGTACTAATGAATAATTAACTAATTAATTGAGGTCAAAGGTCAAGTACAAATGGCGATGTTGGTATACAATGCAAGTGCAATGCAGTCACAGCTGGCGGAACAGCTGGTGACAACAAAGCCTCCTTACTACCGGAATTGGGCATTGTTCGCGTGTTCAAATAAACTAATTTTTAAATTTCATTTTGAAAAATTAAGTGATTTTTAGTTTTAAAAAAGAATTGTTTATTACAATTATTTTTAATTAAGTATAATAACCGCAACATGCTTCCCTACACTAACAATACTTCTTAAAATCCATAGTGTATTCACTAAAATCTATATGTAAAAGCTAATGTAAATGTAAATTGTGAAATTGTGATGTGATGAAGTAAATGGCATTTTTAGTTTAAGCAAAGTTATCTAACCTCTTTAATTAATTACATAATTTAAACATGTGCTAATTATTTTGATGTTTCATCCCATTCTGCTAAAAAATTCCGAAACGGAGTTCATCAAATTGTTCATAAACGTGGAGAAAGTAGGCGGTCCGCGTCGGCCATGATGTGGAGAAAGTTGTGCGTTAGAATTCGACGGCGTTGAATGCGCGGCGTCAGAATTATGATTTCTTATTAGGGTTGGTCCGTAGTGGAAGTTTGAGCGAATTGGCAAATTAGGCACCACCGGCGGTGGGGTCGACGACACTTCGCCGTGGGACTTTATATTGACGTAAGGCGCTGGACGCTGCTGGTGGAGTACTCGTGGATCTCGGGTACCGAAAAGTGGTCTCGGCGAAAACAGTGGAACCCTTCTAAAATCTCCAGTACTGTAGCCAATCGTCGGCTTCGGAATCAGCGTTGGCGTGGAATGATTTACACTGGAAACGTTTTTGCTCCCACCAACTCCTGCGTAGTTGCTGGAATGCTGATTGTTAATTAACGGCATTCTGAACGGTAGGGTCAGATTGTGCCTTAAAGGCGTACTATAGTTTTGGTCCCTAACGGCACTTCCACTTGGAATTGGATTCCAGTTCGTAAATCCAGAATTGAAAAACACGCCTCTGGAATCTGGCACTGAAAAGTAGTTTCCTGGAAGCAAGGGCACTTTGGTGACAATTGCCTTGTCGATGCTGATTAAGTTTTGTCCAGCATTTTGGTAAGAGATTGGAGGCGCTGATTCGTAATTTGAGTAGGACTTAGGAGACTCTGAAAAGTATGGGGGAGGAGCCTCTGGAGGAATTGGGGGAGGAGTCGAGTACCTTCCGGCATACCGGTGATCACTGTTCAGCTTCATGCGGGGCGATGTCACTGGAAGCTGACGCGTGGCATTGTCACGTGACTCAGCATAGTATCCCTGATTGTAGTACTTGCCAATATTGACATGGTCAGTGGTGGTGGACGGCGGTGGACCGAAGTTGGGAGCGTAATAGTAACTCTGAGGAGAGGGAATGAATCGGGAAGTTTGCGCTCGATACACTTTGACCTCGTCAGGCTTGTACTGGATATCATCCTCGGATTTTGAGGGCGGTGACGATATTTTTAGTTTTGGACCAAAGGGCCTAAGATTTCGTACCCTGTTGGCGTCTTTGATGGCCGTTGCCTGGACGGACGCTGCACTGGGGTCATAACTTGGATACGGATTGCTATAGGCAGCGGCGTTGTACCTGTGATTCGGATGGTACTGACCTTGTTGATTGTAGTGATACTGGCGGTAGTCGGGATGCTGGACTGATTGATGCTGCGAGTGTTTATGCTTTTCCGTATTTCCATGAGCGACATTTTGACCCTTATGGTGACCATGATGAGTAGAATGCTCGTTCTTGACTTTCTCACCTTCATTGTGCTCAATTCGACCTCCCTTTCATACAAAAGTCAAATTTTTAATGTGAAAGTGAAATAATTAAAGTTAATAGATTTTTAATTAAAAATGAAAAATGAAAAAATGAAAGTGAAATTCTTGCAGAAGTAGAACTACCCCCTAATTTAATCAAAAATTATTCTAAAAGTTACAATTGATTTTTTTTTTAGAAAACTAATTCGTAAATTCTTGAATTTCCTTTATTTGGTTGCATCCATACATCATCGTAGTAAATTACTCGTTTTAAAACGAAACCACGACCGCAAATTACCCAACAACATTTTTACTTTCACGCGTCGAAAAACGAAAAAAATCAACGAAATTTTGTAAGACGATGTCATTTTTTCGACACTTACATGATATTTCCTGTCGTCATCTTTTTTTCCATGCTCCCTTGCATCTTTTGCATCTTTCAAACCAAAACTTTCTGCAATTTTCTTCGCTTCTTCGTCATCGTAAAAATGTTCGGTCCTTTGGAATTCCTCTTTGTGGTAGACGCGCTTGAAGCCCTTAAAATTTTTATAAACAAAAAAAAATCGTTACAGTTGTGGTAAGACCCTATGGCGTGAACCTTGGCATCAATCAACAGCGTTTTTTTTGCATTACGAAATGATAATTCAAATCCAAATTGTATCAAATTGACTTGAAATTGAAAGTGTAAAAAAAAGTATTTTTTTTTTCTATTTTCGTATGACGGAATACGACGTAGCGTAGCATGTGAACGAGCCCTTTTTACGCATCAAGGCTCATTGAAACTGCAAAAGGAGAAAAGAAGAGGGACGAAAGGAAAAGCGGGCCTAAATACATCAAAGTATGTAAAGTGGTTGGATGTAAATGGGATTTAAAATCAATAAGACTTCAAAATGCTGCATAGAATGCTGGCGTGAAAAACGTTTCCTTGACTTTGAAAGATGCGCTGGTTGAGGGATGGGCTTCGGCTGCAATTGGATAAGCGCAAAGAACGGCTTACCGTAACTTTCCTTCCTTTGTTCTTCTTTTCAGAATTCTTGAAGCGTTCTCCATCATTACTCTGCAAATTCCCATGGGCATGGTCAAAGTCAGTCAACCCCTTCTCACGCCCTTTGTAGTGGCTCACTTTCTTTCCCTGCGAATCTTAAAATGCAGAATAATATTGTCATTTTTTTTTTTTCAAAATTTTGAAATCGAATTTCAAAATTTAGAACTAAAATTGAGCATTTCTGAAAAGATTTGCTCGAAAAAGCCCAACAAGCCCGTTCGGAGAAAGCTTGTCAGTCACATCAACAACATAACACGGAAATTTTCAGGGTCCTTATTTCCTTGCAAATTTTGTCCTTTTCTAAAAAATACTTTATATAAATTTTTTTGTAGAAATGTTTAGAACGAATAATTGAAAGCATGGAAATTCGCTGAATTATATCGCTTCAAGGGCCTTGTTCTTGTTGGAATTCGCTTTAGAGCTTTTTTAAAAATAATTTGTAGAAAACATGTGTTGGAAAGAAAACTAAAATTTATAAATAATACATAATAAAAATTATGAAAGCTAATATTTTTTTTTTCAAGAAGCGCTTGCCTGTTAAGGTTTCTTTTTTATTTTGACCATAATCTTGTCCATGATGGTAATTTTCTTTTTTGTTCTTTCCTTTTTCGTTTGAAGAAGTAGAGCCATATCCAGCGGTTTTATGCGAACTTGCATCGGAAGCCAAATCTTTTTGATCTCTGACCTCATCTTTGACCTCATCTTCGGTCTCATCTTCAGCATCACCCTCTTCCATGTCAGTTTTCGATCCAATTGGCAGCACATCCAGAGAAATGGCAGGGTCCCCCACCGCCTCCTCATTTCCATCCGCATCAGTCTTCATAATTTTGACAGTTTTCAATACTAGTTTGGATCCCTCCGGAAGATTCGAAAAGACAATTCGGTCTAGTTCATCATCAGAGCCATGATGGAGGGAGTGATTGAGTAGGGCGGATGTCAGGTTAAGGTGATTTTGATTTCCAGAGAGGTTCGACGCCGCGGCGGTGATCTGAGGGAACAAAGATTCCAGCGGAAGGTGGTTGAATCTTCTTGAGGCGACCAGTAGCGGTGAAAGCGCCACTTGGGCCAAAGTTTTTGGCAAATCATGATCCAGCGCTCCTGGCTTCGTTGACAAAGATCCATAAATCACGCTTGTTGAATTCACGGTTGTCGTTCCCGGTTCGGGTTCAGCGTTCAGAGACGCTATCAACATGATTTGCAGGCACAAATTGCGCGCTTGCAGCGAATAGGATAGTTTTAATAGAATCATGATGCTGGAAACCAATCGGATTTTTACTCGCTTTCCAACCGACCTTTTACCTTGTATTCGTCCTATAAAATTTTCCAGTTTCTATGTTTGGCGCATCATCACAATCCTTACATACCAAATTATCCTGGAACATTTGTTTAGATTCTGGAGCCAAATGCTATTTCCAGCGCATTACGAAAACGAACGAAAAAAAAATGAACGCTAGCCCGATCTGGAACTTCGGCTATTATTCTTTAGCACAACCATTTTCATTTTTCAACGAAATACTACCACTGTGATTTTGTGATCAATCAACTGCTCATGCACACAATTTTGGGGAGACCAGAGACAAGACGCTTCGTTGGAAGACTGAGGAGACGAATTTTCGAGAAAGGGCCCTTCACAAAGGGCTCCAAATTTGGAATTGAGTAAATACGCATATTCGCTGTTAAGCAGTGATGGATGCCTGTGATTCAGTTGTTTCTGCAAACCACGATCACTTTCTTTTAAAAGTCGTTGGGCGTTACCCTTACACCTCTTTGAATCTAGGCTATTTGCGGTTTGACAAGAGAAGTCAAAAGCCTCGCAAGAAATTGTTGATTGTTATTGTTATACCTCCTGCAATTAACTGTTGAGATTTCTAAAAAATCAAATTGGTACTGGTCAATCCCAAAGTACACAAATCATTGGACTTTGGAAAGCTTTATGAAGCGTTACAAAGTGGATATTACTTGAAAGACACTTTAATGCTATCCGTTCATTATGTGACAATGAACCAAATCCAATTTTCTTAACCAAAACCTTTACTTTTTGTTTGTATTTTTGTTGTGTTCCTGTTGTTGCAATTTTAATAATAGAGCGTGAAATATTTGTTGTTGAGTAATTTTGTTGTGTCCAAATTTATTTACTGAAAATTCGGTATTGGCTACTTGAAAATTACATTACCAAAATTGCCCAAAAATTTACCGTCAATTTCACTGGAATACGAAAATACGTAAATTTCTACTGTAAAATTAAATTTGTATTTTAATTACCGAAAATGCTAAACTTGCTTTGGTAGATTTTTTTTAGAAATTCAATTAATGTAAGGTTTCTGATTATCAATAACACTGATTTACAAAATTAGGAAATTAGGAAATTTATCATCTTTATGTTCATGTACCTAAAAAAAAAGAGAACATCCGTCAATTATGCATTACGGAACTGTCTAGTAAGGATTTTTTTTGTTTCATCTTCCCAACCACTTATAACACTATAGGGTAGGTAACCTTGAATGAAAATGAAACCAAGTGTTACCCAAAATTTAAGGTGATTTTTAGATTTAGATTTACTACAATTACTCATGGTGTCACCAAAATGTCACCATCATGCAGTTCCGGTTGGAAAAATTGTGTAGTTTGGTGCTTTCTACTCATATTTCTGGCCCTACCACTAATTTTACTCAAATTATGGAAAACGTTTGTGCTCATTTCGGCTAAAATTTTACGACCGCACTTGAAACCGTTTAAAAGTCGTGACGTAATGACAGTCGCCGACAGAATCTACTCGAAACCGTTGATTAATATTGGCTTTGTTCTGAAACTGCAACGAAGACTCGACATTCAAGAATTTCGATCTCATTTCTACAAAATTCTGTTAGAAACTTCGGATAAAAGTGGAAAACGCGTCAATAAGAACCTGTTGCGCTTCTACAAGAAGTTTTGGGGATATGCCTTTAAGCATGACATTAAATTAAGGGACGTTGATCTCGAAGACTTGATTTACGAGTCGGGTCTCCGGAACGCTGAAACGTTTTCGGACTTTGTAAATCGCTTCTTCTATTTTCCTTACCAAGAGGGGAAGCCGCTGTGGAATGTGGCAGTACTTCATGGAATTGACCCCGCCGCTGGAAGGAATCACGAAGGAAGCGTCCTGCTTTTCCGTCTGCATCATAGCATGGGAGACGGATATTCGCTGATTTACCTATTTGAACAGCTAGCTGGAAAACTTGAACAAGAGAAAAATGTTACTCCAATATTCCAAGAGACGCTTTGGGACAAGGTTAATTTTTAGAAAATCATTGAAATTTAAGTTCATACCTAAACAATTTGTTGTATGGTATTTTCAGATGAACTTGTTCATCAAAACGCCGCTAACGATGTATGAATTTGCTCAAAAACTTAATAAAGTTCCAAATTCGCTCTCCATGTCAGGAAGCAACACTGAAATTAACTACGCGTTTTTTACGCTGGACTTGGACTCGGTGAAACGGATTCGAAGGAAAACGTCAGCTCATGTTTCGTCGATTCTGCTAACACTATTAGGAAGCGTCATTAGAATGATACTTATTGAACAGAAAACAAGCGACAGCGATTTACCAGAGTACATTTGTATGGCTCACTCTTTACCATGGCCTAGTCATCCCCGGGATAAAATGTGTAACGAATGGTAAATTGAAAATACTTTGATAATACTTTGCTTTAATAACGCTTTTAAAATAATAAGTTAAAAAACAGGTCAGTCGGAATGTTCAAAATCCCAATCAAGAACCCCAACGTTATGGAAAGGTTGGAGGAGGCAGAGAAAGATTATGTGAATTTTCATAATCAAGGGATAAGTAAGATGGTGAAACGAGCTTTGCTACCGGTAGTTTCCTGTTTGCCAGTATCAATGCTTCAGAAATCATCCGAAGCGGAAACCAAAATGGCAACTTCTTGGGCTTCGATTGTGGCAGGAAACGATTACCAACTCATTGAAAATCCAGTGCTAAATATCTGGCCCTTTGTTGGCATTACCTCAGAGAGGATGGGTAAGTGATCAAGACAACTTATTCGTTTTATTTCATTAAAACTTAATGAATTCTGACTTACAGCCTTAGTCACAGTTTCTTTGTCACACTCACAAAAGATGGACGTTTCTCTGGGAGTCAATAGAGAATTTTTGGGGGAGCGATCGGCAGTGGAAAGAATGACAAACGAGATTTTTCCTAAAGAACTACAGAACATGGTTCGGCTTTCCGAATCCTTGAATGTAATATCTAATACTTTGTAGTTAACTTGTTGGTTCGCTTTCTAATGGAGCGAAACCGGGTCAGTATTTCCAAAACAATAAATTACAAATGTTATTATTATCGATCTACGTTAGCAGCTCGCGTGTCATTTTGAATTCGAGGGAAGACTAAACGGATGAAAACAAATCTTGAGAAAATCGTGCCCTCGAATTTATGATTCTTCATCGTCCAACACGACTTGAGGAATATCCATGACATGTAGCCTCAGAATAAAATCGAGCAGTAGCATCTGCATCTACACATTTAATAGTAAATTTATAATAAACACATTTATAAAGTAAACAGGAAATAGGATTTTTTCAAATATGCGACTATACCTACCTTAATTTCGGACGGATTATTTGTGATGAAAAATCCGGGAACACCTAGGTATTTTTGTATAAACTTTGTATAAGATATATAAATTTGAACATAAGAAAAATGAAGCAGAAGAAATTGTTGCACCTGCTTTTTCCATCATGACTTGTTGCTCGCTCACTTTCTGATCGAGATGGAGAATGATTTTCATATCGAATGATTTAATAGTTTGTCGATGTCTTTTCCCCAATCTCTCCAATTCCTTTTTGTAAGTTTCTGGCTTTGATTTCTTAAGTTTGGAGGCCAGTTGAGTTCTTTCCGCTGAAACAAATCAATAATGTCGGTTATTCTGTTCCTTTACGTAATTTTTTTTTTTGCATTTCTTACAGCGCAACTTCTCCATTAGCCGTATACGATTGTGGAACATCAGTCGCTCGGTAACATCCTGGATTTCCTTGAGTCCTTTTACAATTTCAAAGATTGTATTGTGCAGAAGGGTATTGGCTAGGCCGGAAAGAAGTTCTGAAGATATCCTTTGCTGGTATTGCCTACATAAAAAGTAGTTAACATAATTTCTATGTAGATAAGAACTTATTAATACAAATCTTAGAAATTTTGGCCTTACGCTGGAACCTCTTTAGCCATCACTTGGAGCTTCTCCAGGATAAAATAAAGTCTAGTCTGCAGCGCTTTGCCCTTATCGCTTTCCATTTCTTCCAAATAAGAACAAAGCAAGATGCGTTGAAGACAGTAGTAGTCAAGCGATAAGTATTGGCCGAGATCTAGGATATTAGCCGTACAACTTACTTGGTCTAAAACAGCCAACTTCTTTAACTTAGCTTTCGGCTTTTGCCGTATTCCATCTTCGATCTTCTTCTTCACTAATTTTCAAACTAACTATTTTAGGTGAGATGGGTATCAACAATTAAAATAAATTTTACATTAATTAATTGTTGGCGATTAAATTAAACCAATTTAAGTTATGTCAGTGAGTAGTGTACCAAAATTTGTTTGTTTACTTTCACTTGCAAAATAATTTTGAAGTTTACTTTTAAAATTTGCAAGATCACATTCCCGCCTGATTTTCAATTTAATTTGAATTTAAATTAAAGTCGTATCTAAAAATAATCACAAAAAATACTTGACTGATTAGAGCTGAAAACTCGCCTTAAATTCTCGGAGCGCTGTTAATTTAGGCTAACAATTAATTAAGGGTAAACGAAAAAGGGGTCAAACCCTTGAAACTGACAGATATGTATTGACGCGAAGTAGTGATCCAATTAGTGATCAAACAATTTGCGATTCACTCGTCTCAAGTTACGTCTGGGTAAATTAAATTCGAATGGCGGGAAATTTAGGTAAAGTGAATTTAGAAAAAGTAAAAAAATATTTATTTTAATCTAAAGGTAGTTTAGTAAATGTTTGTTCATTATTTGGAGTTTTGGATTTGGGGTTTGTTTGAATTAAATTAGTGTAATCGCTGAAATCGCTGAAAAATGGCGCTGCGGGTACTGGAACTCTACTGTGGTATTGGTGGCATGCACTTTGCCTTGGAAAGTAAGTAAATCATTTTTCCGTATTCCACAATCTAGATTATGCTAATTAAGCTAAACTAATTGCAAGTGGAAGACACTGGATTTTCAAAATATGTCCTAAAAGTGGTTGTGTTTAAGGGCTGGGTCGCCCCTATGAAGTGGTCGCAGCAATGGAGATTAACGCCGCTATACTCGAGACTTACGCATTCAACTTCCCGGACACGTCGACCTTTAATCGTAATATCGTAAGCCTCACTGCCCAGGAGATAAATGAACTCCATATTGACATGATACTCATGAGCCCTCCGTGTCAACCATTTTGCCGGTTTGTAGTTACTTATTTACTATCAATCACCGGAGTACAAGAATGGATACAAGTTTGGTTGTAAACTAGTTTTTTTTTCATAGAGCCGGCCTTCAGAAAGACACTGGGGATGCTCGAACGGACTCACTGTGTCACCTTTTGAAAATCCTTCCCCAAGTGGACTTTCGATACATTCTACTTGAGAATGTCAAAGGCTTTGAAACGTCGGAAGCCCGTGGACAACTTCTGCAGTGCTTAAGATCATGTGGATTCGTGTGGCAAGAATTTCTTCTCACACCAAGTGAAGTTGGTATTCCAAATTCACGGCTTCGCTACTATCTAATTGGAAAGCGAGCCGGGTTGGATTGGTGCTTTCAGCATTCGGAACAGATTTTATCAAGTATTCCTCAGTGGACGACAGTGGAAGGAAGGTGTTATGAACACATAGTTAGTTGTGAAACAGCACTATGGGAGAAAAGAAGAGCCAAGAACATTGCTAATGTCCCTGAAACAGAGTTAGCAAATTGTGTCGGTGATATCCTGGAAAGTTGCTCCAATGAAGCGGATGCCAAACACGCTTTCTCCGAAGCGCTTTTAGAAAAATACTACCAAGTAATAGATATCGTTAATTCACGCTCAAAAAATTCCTGCTGCTTTACAAAGAGTTATGGGACATTTGTGAAAGGAACGGGATCTATTTTTGAAGACGACTCCTGCGTCAAAGAAGAAGGTTCAGTAAAACGGAACTTACGATTTTTCACACCAAGAGAAGTAGCTCGACTGATGTGCTTTCCAGATACTTTTCAGTTTCCACCTCAAGCGTCAGTAAAGCAGCAATACAGAGGATTAGGAAATAGTCTTAATGTTTTTGTTGTTGCAATTCTGTTATCGCTGTTAACGGCCGAAAATTCAACCGGTAGTATAAAATAATTCCTTTTCATTAATATATAATATAATATATAAATAATATATTTTTTTTTTCATTCGATTGCTCCATTTCTGATAATGTGACTCTGAAATCATTCTTGAAAATCGTGATATGAAGATATGCATTGAGTCAAGTTAAGGTGCAATTACCAAATGAAACTAGTACACAAAATTTTTGTCGCGGAGTCAATTTTTATTCATGAATTCAATCAACTTTTCTTTTGTATCGAAGTATTTTTTCTTAGTAATTTTTTGGTTATCAGTTCAGCAATTCTATAAATTCAATGATGTAAGTTCTTAAGCTTAGACGCTAGCCCTTAGTTTTTCGCAATTTTAAATAAAATGAGACCCCTAACGATTGAACGCGTGAACCTTGTACATAATTAACTTTGAAACTATACAAGCGTCTCCGCTGCTCTAATGAGAACATCCTTACACCATGTAGTATTTAATTAAGATTAGTGAATGCAACTAAACTAATTTGTAGACGCATTTGTATTTAACCTTCTAAATCCGAGCAAAGGGGTACATGGGTACTTTTTCCAAAGATGCTTCACCAGGAATCTCAACTTTGTCAAACTCGCATTCACACTCGGAATTCAAGCACAAGTTTGAATTTTCATTTCCATTGGAAGATCAAAGGGGTCATAATAAAAATAAAAGGGCACTTTGTTATTTTACGATGTAACACGTAATTTAATCAAACAATTACTGCTGAACCATTAAAAATTAAGAGAATGACTACTTAGAATATATGTCAGTAAAAATGACGGGATAGCTAAAGACCTCTCGAGTACTTCTAAAAAGAACGGAAAATTATATAAGCTGAAAAGCAGAGGACTCTCCGGCAATTCGAATAACGCTTAATTTTGGCCTTGGATTAGCTACACTAACAAAAGACCTCAATTAAATTAATTAATTTTTGAACAATTAGATACGGAGATCAGAAGTATTTCCGAAAATAATTGCACTTCACTCTCTTCCTTAACAAAATTTAAAAATTTCCAAAAAATCAATTCCATTCCCATTTTAGCCCTTGCACACACTCAATCAAACGTATTTTGACAAAGTAAAATTGAGCAATTAGGTTGGTTGGTTTTTCATTTTTAAAATCTAAAAATTAGCCAAGATTTTCCAATCACTAAAAAACTTTTAATTAAACACAATTTCTAATATAATAAAAAAAACACCGCATTATTTTCATTATTAGTTACATATAGAAATCTATAGAAATAAAAGCGCGTCCTCCTGCGTCCCTAATTAATATGCGGCGTCAAATAAGGGTAAATATTTTTCTTCTTATGCACCAGAAAGAGAAGAGTAAAAGTGTGACTTCAAGGGCACACCGAAGTCACCCTCTTATCCATGTTCCAAGTCCTCTTCATAATTCTTTTCTTATAAAACATTCTCTTAACAAGTCCTACAAAGTGCGTCCATAAATAATTCACTCTTCAACACGATTAGTTTTAGTAATTAATTAGCCTAAAGTCTAACTCTAATTCTGCAATAATCAATAATATATTCTTCTTGAGATATCACATGGAAAACGTTTCTGAGACATTACAACACAAAGGGGAGCGCATAGTTTCTACATAATGAATGTTTTATAATACTTTTTATCCGTAACATCCTTCCTTTTCCAAACCACCAAGACTTCCTGTTCTTCGACGCTTCGTTCCAGCCTCAATCAGCGCTCTCGATTCCTGAAGAGGCGAATGGCATCTGTATTGTTGGAGTATTCTGGATCCCTCTCTTCAATCTGGACGGGCCATTTGTCTACAGTTTCTCATAGACTTATACCGTAGCAATTACGATCAGAAGGTGAGCAATGTCAGTGACACCTTGAAGTAGATCCGGAGCAATTCGGGCCAAGTTCTCATTGGCAAATTCACATGCCGGGAAAATATGAATCACGAAAGATGGCTGCAAAATAAGAAGAAAATCGTTTTTAAGATTCAGCATTTTTCAGCGGTTTAGCTGATACTTGCCAATTTCTGTAAGGTCTTACCGTGTCGCCAGATGATTGATGGACGTTGACAATGCCTGCAGCTTGCTTTAGTTGCAGATAAGTGATGAAGCCGCTTCGTAAATTGTTGCTATGCTGTAAAACGTCCAAGTGATCTCTACCACAAGGCAAAGCCAAAAGCATACAGTGTTCTTGTTCCGTCTATTTAAAAAACGAAGATTAATTATTACAAATTCTAAATTCATCTTAATTAATTCAAATTTGAGTTTTTTTTTCTTCTACGAACCTGTAGTTTCCGAGCAACTCCGTCGAGTTGTACCGTTTCGAGTCTCATTCTCTGTGAAATACGCAGTGGCAGTGTCGTTCCATCAGGATTCGTCGGTAGTGAATCCGTAGCCACATTCATGTTGCCCGAAACAAAGTGGAATTGACAAGCTGCACTGTCATTTTTAAGTGCAAGCATTCCTTGCCAAACAATTGGATAACGCTGCAAAGTCAAAAATATAATCTATAATCATATGCTCCCCATCAGCGATAACCGTACTAGAAATCAGCGTACTAACCTGTAGAAGCATCAAGAGTGAATCTCCCTGAGCAGGTGGCGCTTGAGTCACGTGTGGTGGTGCTTCTACCTGGAGAATTCGCTGACGGTCGATTCCTGCTCCAGGGTCTGGAATCCCTTGATGCTGAGCATATCGAACAATACCATGTGCTGGGGGCGGTGTTTCTTCCGGTCTTCGCAACGGTGGCGGAACAATTGCAAATGGAGAATTGGCTCCACCAGTTGGTACAGCCTCCCTCTCCCGTTCATGATGCATCTGAATTTGGTAACTTGGAGACCGAGCATACATTCTGCTCTCATCAAACTCAAACGGATGTGTAAATGTTTGGCGTTGGTGTTGATGTGCCGATGGTATTGGACTATGATGTGGTTGTTGGGACATGCCCAAGTGACCGTTGCTTCCGTACATTGGATGTCGTGAACCGTACATTGGTACTAAATTGGGACTTTCATTCGATCCTCTGTCACTCATGTGCGGAGAGGAGAGGTGTTGCGGTACCAAGTGAGCCGTTGAGGGTCTCTCTAATTTTGGTATGTCCGACTGTTGCTTGGCCGGATCCACCGAACCGGGTCTCATACCAAACGGATGTTGGTTCTGTGCTACATTTGGAAGATTGTACGGCAGATAAGGATTTCCTTGGTGAGAAAGTGTACCCATAAATTGACCTTCAAGGCCACCAGGGGCCCTTCCGATGACTCGACCCATTACATCACTCTGCAAAAAACACAAATAATCCAGTCAATACCCATTGAAATAATGTTCTAACGAAACATTTCAGCATGGCGCTAACAAACTTGACACACATGTAACAACACAATTGCAAAAAGATCATGCACAAGTTAAAACGGAAGTTAGAAAAACAACAATTTTATTTGTGGGCATATTTGATTAAGCAAAATGGCTCCGTGTTCAAAAATTTGAGCATGGATACGAAACAGCTTTCAAGTTGCATAAGAAAAAAAAACAGGAAGAGTGAACCAAAACAACAGTTTAGAAGCCAATGACGCTGGAGACTTTTTCAACGGTTTTTTTTGCACGGTTTCAAATCAAAGCCGACCAAGCGGAAGGGGAACCTCCTCCATTACCTGACGACCATGATGCAGTTGCGACGGAGGTGACGGGGAAGAAACTGAGTTAGAATTAGTTCTGGCTAAGTTCTTAGCAATGGGATTATTGTTATTGTTATTGGCACGTGAGTGCGCATGTGCAGGAGGCGGAGCCAGGTCCAACGGTGCCGGTGACGTCGAACCGTCCTGTTCATCCCACCCATTAAAGTTTGTGCTCATTCATTCAAAGCAATACGAAATGAAAACACTGAAAAACAAATCGCTTACCATTGGTGGATCATATGAAACAGGAATTTGGTGGATACGCTGCTGCTGATTTGGATCATGTTGTGGTGGAGCTCGTCCCTTTGGACTTCCAGCAGCCGCTTGAACCATTCCACTTCCAATTTCGATTCTAGGTGGTCCTTGAGAACTGTACACTTCCTGCAACCAAAAAATAATTGTACATAGTAAAGGGACTCGAAACATGTTTAGTTGAATTCGAAACATAGTTGAATTCAAAACATGTTTAATTTAATTTAAACACATATGTTTACGTTGGTTTCAAAAGTAAAAATTCTTACGTGAGCTCTTGCTTGCAAGTGATGAGCAGGAGGTAGGCGCATCCCTGACATGATTCCAATGGGTCCATTACTCGTTGTCGTTAGAATGACCGTTGACGGCGGTTGCGTAATACTTGATTTCCGATTCTGAATTTCGTCATTCCTCGCATCCACTTTTGTTATGGTCGTGGCCATGGGTACTTGAGGGATCCTTACCAACTGAGCCTGGATCTGACCTGGTGAAGGGACATGCTGACCAATTGGAAGTTGTTGCCTCAGCGGTCGGAGACACTGTGGATCCTGCTGAGGTCTCATCAGCGGTGTGTACCCCGGTTGCGAAGTTGGAACGGAATACATTCCATGTAATCTGCCTTGAATACTTGTTGGTGGACTCTGGGCTCGAAGCGGTCCAAAATTGAAAGACGGACTTGAGACCGCAACCGGTGGTGAAGGGCCCGCAACTGATTGGCTGAAACTGTCCTTGCGCTGCTGTCCTCCAGGAGGTGTATGAGCCGATGACGGGCTTTGTCGCCTGTTCGCATCAAAAACTGGCTGTTGTTGCAGCATATGATGTTGCTGCTGCTGGGCCAAGATGGCTGGAAGCCCTTCGTTTTTCTGAATTTGGATTTGGTACGCTTGTTGCTCCGTGGCGATTCTCTCCAGCGATCCGGCTCTTTCCAGCTCTGCTTTCTGTGGACCACGGATCTGAACATGGCTCGGCTGCAACGGTGTTTGATGTTGTACAAAATGTGCTTTTGCTAGATCTTCGCTAGAAACTGGCACAAATTGAGGTTCGTTGTGTTCAATCTGTTGTCCAGCTGGCTTGTGCGTCAAGTGTCCAGTTTGAGGATCGATGAGGAAGGCCTCGCCAAGTGGGACATGACTATCCGTTCGCGTCTCGATGACCGGAAGTGTGTTTGCCTTGGTCTGTTTTTGCTGAGGTTGATTTGGACCATGGTGGTCAACGATCGGATGCTGGACATTAGCTGGAAGTCGCCTCGTTGGAGACGCTTGGCGACCTTTAGCAGCTGGTAATGCAAGTTCCTCCGAATCCTTACTTCCAGATCTTCGCTTCCCTTTTCTTCCAGCGCTCTGAATCGGCAAGCACACTTCTGGCAGTGAAATGGATTCCGAGCATTTGAAATTTCGGATAACATCTTCTATAATTTCATCAATGCTATTTCTTGGAACGGTTGAGACGACTGGAGCGGGCGGTGGCTTACTGGTGG
>VYYI01001997.1:0-16616 GCA_021029175.1 Bilobella aurantiaca
CTCCCCTTCGTACAGCGTTTAATTCGTGTAAAATTAGTGCAATCCAGGGGAATTCACAATAGCTTGCCCTACAAAACAATGTAACATAGTAAGGATTAGAGGACTATATCAGTGCAAAAAAAATGTGTCAATGTAACAGACAAATTTCAGATTAGTGTTTCATATTCAAACATGACGATGTAATTAAAATCAGTTTTCAATATGTAGGAAGTACAGTAGCAATCATAATATTTTCGACTTAAAACACTTAATTTTAATGAATTTAATATCAGATTCCTGAATTGGTCCAAGCAATGGAAACTCTTCTATCACACCACAACAAGGATTTGAACTTGGCAATAGATCACTTCCTCATCGTCGTGACGAGTAGGCTTTCAGAAATAAAAGAAATATTTTGTAAAAGAATAATGTAATAATTCACTAAACAATCAAAGTCAAATTACCTTGTAAACACCCCGTTTGGACATAAGTCTATTTTCGTCTGGCAGGAGTAACGATTAATACCACAACAACGACTCGCTCCAATATCTCCGTCTTCTACTGTTTTTAAAGCAATTTAATAGTAACATTAGATTTCTCGTAACTAAGGTCGGCGGATGAATTCAAGGAAACATCTTGACCCCATTTGACTGTAAAGGTAATGGAGCGTTATTTGACATTCCGACAGAGCCGCTGGTCAACATGTAAAGAGAGTGGGTTTTAAATGGAAGGGACTCATCCGTATACATGTATGCAAACGAGAGGATTGCATCAAAGCTAATGGGAAACCTATCGGGAAGTTTTTATATCCTCTGTCTGACCATGCCTACTCACGGAGATACGGGCATACACAGGGTCAGAGGCAAGCCAATTACTTTTAGAGGAAAACCAACAGCAAAGACTTTTTCTGGCTAATCTTTTGGTTTGCCCACGTTTTCACGCTGGCTAGTGGATAGAGACTAGGGTTTGCATTACCGGTAACGGTAAATTACCGGGAATTCTTGGTTTTTATTACCGGTAATCCGGTAACGATATACACTGAATTGTGATACGCGAATACAGAATTCATGAATATTCTGTAAAGTTTAGCTTCTAACTCGAGCATTGTAAATAGTACGAACAATAGACTAATTGTAAGATTCTGAGAATAAGTATATGTTTAATAAATTTTTCGAATTTATAGTGTCCAAGAATCCAAGCTTCGATTATTTAGTTTAATTAAATTAATTGAAAAAGAAAACACCTTCTTAAAAAATGCTTTTTTTTGTCATATTTATTCACATGTCATATTCCAGAATATATATGCAATATAATATGCAATATATGCAATGCAATATATGTCTATTTTTGAAACAAAGTACTGAATATAGTTTCACAATATAATCAAACACAAACTATAATCATGTCAAAATTTCTATGATTTTAATTAGAATCAAAGAGTTTATAGAAATTTTCCTCAAAGAAAATTTCGAAAAGCAGAAATTATTTAAATTATTCAAAGTTAAGATCTTTATGTGTTTTGGGAACATTACCGGTGACAATACAATATTTCTTACGGTATCGGTAGTGAGAATTACCGGTTATTATCGGTAATTACCGGGGATGATTACCGGTAATGAAAACCATATCGGCAATTCACCATTGTTGAAAATCAGATAAATACAATACAGAGAAACATTACGCGCGCATGTACAAATATGACCCAGCTCCTGTAACCATTGTAACAACCAATTTAACAAATTTTGTAATTTTTCATTTTCTGTGCCCTGGAGAAGTTGGAATTGAAATTGATACTATACGTGTTTAGAATGTCCTAATGTGTTTCTCCGATAGTCAAGATTTGTAAAATAAAACAAGGACGAGAGCTAAGATGAGCACAAAACCAAAAAGAGTTTAATTTCAACAGTATTACAAAGAGTAGGTACAAATGACAAATTTTTAAGACAAATGAATTAAAAAAACCATTTGTAAAATAGTATTATTATTGTTGCTCAATAATGTCTGTTTAACTTTTTAATGTTTTATCTTTGCTCAATTCTCACGGTGCACATGCAGGATTAGAGGAGTTAAGATTCACCATGGTGATTGCCTTATTTTGAGGGTATTTTTTGTATATCTGTAACAATTGCACTTCAAAAATATACCTGTATTCTAAAACTAGAATTGCCTTCCAAAAATACAATAGCATTCCAAAATTCAACTGCACTTTGAACTAAAATCTGACATACACGAGGGTGAAAATAACTAGAAGCCGTGTTTACGTAAGCTTGTATTGGAATAGGGATTAATTTACAAAAAATCATGCTAGTTTCAGCTAGAAATCACCGGACCAAATTTGTTCCAAAACTGAACGAAAGCAAGCCCTCGAAGGAAATAAACAATTTTCTACGGCATAAAGCAATGTAAACTCCATTCAAATCGAGTTTTGCGTAAAGTATTTGGCATAATTTCAATAATTAATATAAATGTAACAATGTAACATGTAAAGGTTGAAATTGTAACATTGAATGCTTTCTCCATTTTAAGTTTCTAAGTTCTTCTCGTACTGGTAAAAACAACAAAGGTAGTTTTTTTTTTAGAAATTCGTTAAGTTGGGGTTCGGTGAAGTTAATAGCCTCGAGAAAATTTACAATAAAAATTTCTATGAAGCATTTTGTATGTGCCTAAAGGCATTTCTAAAAAGGATTTGTTCAAACCACTCAAGCACTCCTTTGTTCCTTTGTCCCTCAATTTTAGGAATTTTTGCCTAGGACGCTTCGAAACTGTTAAAAATGAAATATAAATTTAGTTAGTTTTCAGGCACTGTTGCAACACATGTTATTTCGTCTGGAAGAAAGTAGAACAGATTACTAGGTAAAATTTTTGTAAATGTGTTAACTTTGGTAAACATTATTTCAGTCGCAACTTTTACTTCCCCGTTCAGATTGCATTGGTAAGGTAACTTGATCAATTTATTTTGTAATTGTAGTTTTAACAAACGCTTTTGTAAGTAGTTAACATTCGCTGGGAATAATTTAAATGGTTATAGATTATGGTTGAAATTTTCAAATTGTTGCACTATTAGAATCAGATATTTTAAGTGGATTTCAACAGTTAATTGTTTATATACAAATTACTAATTATTTATCCACTTTCTCGTGTTATAGCTACTTTGGAAAACTGATGCAAACCGACATAGCCATGAGAAGTTTAAACGATAACCATTATAAGATAATTGGGAATTACGCGTGCTTATTACTACAGGTAAATTCAACAAATATTATGATTTATTTTATCGATCTATCATATAAATTGTTACGTATTGTAACAAACTCGTTCCTCATGTAGTTTACAAATGTACTTAGCTAATAACATGAATATGTCCCTCTCTAGCATTAAAATAATTCTAAACATGGTTACAGAAATACATGTTGCAAGGACGAGGATGTTTGTTAAGATTCAAGAATCTAACCGAATTCTGGTACACATTACACAAACAAAATCATCTCTAGTCAAAACGCAAAATAACATATCCGAGTAAGATGTCCTTTGATCTATAAGTTTTGTGATTCAAAAAAGGAGTGTGCACAATACTACACCACACGCATAACCTAACAGTTTAGAATAGATTTGCACTCAATATGAACAATTTGAAACATTAGGTTAAAGTTTAGTTGAAGTAATGGATTTAGTCTGAGTTCAATTTAGTACTGTGCCATTGTTTTTAGAATACAACAGTAGTGCAGACTACTCTTGTTCATCCAAACCTAAATAATTAACCAAAATTTTTAATAATTAGTTAAGTGATTATAGCCTAATTTATGAGTCCCTATACGAACCATCACACTCATCATAGGGTGGTTTGAGTTCATCACGTATTTTGAAAGCTAGATCGTTTACAATTCTGTTCATTCGAGTGTGTTCCATGTTGCCTCGAGCTGTCATCTAGACATTTAGCCTGGAATTTGAGAAGAAATGGAAGCATTTACTTCTCATATTTGCGGTGCTTCGTTATATGTACACTTACATAGTATTTACTGAAATATAAATATCAATTACGGGTTAGATTTGATAACTATGAGTGTACAGTTTGGAACTATGAGAGGCTTCTGTAACTTTAAAAAATAAGTAATCTAGCTAACTAGATAGTAGGTTAGGATAGGTTATTCTATCAACAACCCGAAAAAAAGCATTTTTAATTTTTGTGTTTTTCTGATCATCTTTTGAATGAATGAGAAGGGTCATCCTCTCGTGCACATTTTAGGTAATGTATTGCCCGTGTCAATAGAATCGAAGTTTTGAAAAGCAAATGCAGTTAACAACTTGAACTTTCTAAGTTTGAATTGTAACGCCTTCGTTTTTGATTAGTTGATCTAGTAATATATTTCCAAATTTAGCAAACCTCGCATATTATAACAGAAAAGTTTCTTCTCAATCAAAAATTTGAATAACAAAAACTACCCCCAAAATTTTTACTTTTCATATAGCAAAAGCCGTAATAATCTATGAATAATAATTACAGTTTAATAATACAAATGTATTATGTTGCAAAGCAAGAATAATTATACTCATGACTGACATATTTCTTAAGACTTAATACGTATACTACCGGTCTTACGAATGATTTTTTTTAAATTCAGCTTCATGCCCTCAATATGTAATCAGTGCGCTGAAGTACAATTTAGCGAAAACTTTTGTCACTGTAAGATACGCATCAGATTGTTGTTGTGCTACATAAGTATGTGTAAAAAAAGTTTTGAACATGCAGAAGGCTGCAATACACAAAACATGCCGATTTGGGCTATATACCAAGGCGAACGATAAGGTGTCATGAGGTCATTATTTAGCAACTCTTGGAAAACTTGCTTTGTAATTATTCAACATGAAGTATAATTGCTGTAATGCAAATATCTCAGATCATGGTGCATCGTTTCTATTGCTAAAATGTCGTGGACCAGCGTAAAGTGCGACTTAATTATACGGTCCGATACCCTCATATCTAAGACGGGTATAAAGTAAACTTTAGTGTTGAGAGTATAAGCAAAAGTTTTGTATTTCACGTCCATAATATGAGTAGTGGATGTAGTGTTACTAACTGTCAAAGGTAGATACGCCTTTGCTAGAGTTGCTGTGCTCCTTCGGTTCTGGTCATTGGTGTTCTTTTCTCATTATGTGTAGCATCCAGAGTTGCTCTCTTCGTTCTCTTCCCATTCTTTTCTGTGCTGTTCTCGGGTCAACTTTAGTTGTATTTTTGGACATAATATGCTTATACTAAATAAAAATTTGGTGTTGGTTAAAGATAATTAACTTAACTGCAATTAATGTAATTCGAGCCAACTTGAATAATTATGTTATCCCCATTAGTTTAAACAATTAGTTAATTTAATTAGTTTATACAGTATTGTAGTCAGATTGAGTGAGAAGACTAATTTTGCTGTAAAATGAATGAGAAAGGAGAAGGGGAGCGTTCTCATATAGTTCTCCTGTGGGAGTAGAACCGAACTCTACTCTCAAAAAAGAACGGAATGAGAAAGAAAAACCGCAACTTTGGATGCGATTTCTTTCTCATGTCGTTCTCCGGAGAACGACATGAGAATGAGAACGGAATGACTACGGCAACACTGGATTGGCAAAACCTTCAAGGAATAAAACGGAACAAAAAACAGCAACTCTGGATCAAGTTATACTAAGTAAAAATAGGGTATTTCCATTCCCCAAACCTACAAATAACCTTGACATCTTTTCAATCACATGCCCCGTCTTTAGAACCTCCAGGGCAAAATGGTTCAACACTTCCGTTGTCTAGCAAAAATGCAAGTGTTGTTGGTTGCCAAATTATGACTCCTTTCCTGCGGAAACTATTTCTACTTGCGATACATTGTACTTTGCATTCGTGCATCCCCACGTTTTGGTAAATAATCGGAAATTGTGTAATTGAACAAGTCTTCTCCAAAAAAGAAGTCTCCGTTCTCTAACTGTTGAGAGGCTGTTTGTCATCTGCAATGCCTAATGATCTGTGCTCAAGAATTCCTTTGGGGCGCAGCCCATGGAATCCGTTCTAAATCATATTAATATTTGGATTTATAATAATCACTAAATAATCAATCTATAGAGAAAAGAGAGAAAAGACGTGAGGAGGAAATTATGAGCAAAGTTCAAGTTAACAAATTGTAGCAAAAGTCACAACGGCTGGGCTTCCTCCAAGGCCACCACCTCGTTCCCCTCCAGTATTTTTTTGAGAGTTTTGAAGGTCGTTTGAGCCTCGAATTCCTTGATAGCTTTTTGGTTGCAATGCTGGGCCTGTTGATTCCAGTATCTTTTCAATTGCAGGATCGTGTTGAGTATTGCGAGTGTTGTGACATTGGTTAGTGAAAGCCCCCTCAGGTCGACCTGACCTGAAGTGCCCCACGAAACTCTCTTCGATAGCTCAGTAATCCCTAATGAACAACACTTCCGTGCACAGTCCAGTTTATTTGGTCCTCTAACGTTTAAGCGTATTTGCTACAGACCAGAGTCTCTGGTAAGGGACAACCCTCCCTTCCAGAGACCAAAATCCAAATCATCTATTTGCAAATCTTAGTTGCTAAATCTATATATAGAGCGTCTGAGCCAGAATAACTGGGCCAGTGCTGTAATGTAGGTAAAGGGAAGAATGTGATGCATCAGGGCCAAATGTTTGCCGAATCTAAGGTAATAGATGCGTAATCTGTTTTGGGCCAGGACTCTTTTGAAAGCGAGTGCCTTTTGATCCTCGAGGTAAGGTAATGGACCTTTTTCGGAGGCTAATGCTGCGTAAAATTTGAATGATTCTTTTCAGATCATTTTTTGTCAATCTTATGCAAGAAAATGCGTGGTAAATGTACATAAAACCTTACCCTACCAATTGTTAAAACTTAGAAGTGAAAGAAGTAAACAATATATACCTAACACAAATTCCAAAATTGTTTTATTATAAATGCTTTTATCAAATAGTTGATGTGAAGATGTGACCAAAATCACTTATTAAACATACATTGACTTTCACGTATATCTATAATAAAACACTTATATATTTATTCGGAATTAAATATATTAATTCAACATTTTTACTCAACTTACTTCAACTCTTTTGTGGGAAGGCAAAAAGTAAGGTTTGCAGTGTTAACAACTACGCTAGCTATAGCCTCTTATCAAAGATTCCCAACCAAATGCCTTCACTTTTAACAATCTAATTTAATTTTCCATTCCATGGTCATAAATAAGCACGAAATTAACAAGTGCAAACCTCAACATGTATTAGCCAAGTGAGGCACGATATCTTAAGTCCACCTCGCTTTTCTATTAATTTTGTTTGGGATTACACAAAATGGCTTTCCGGTTATGGAGGACACAATTAATAAAAGTTTTGCAAAAGATTGCAATCTAATTTAGTTTTGAAACTCAAAACATAACATTCGAAAAAATTCCAAACTATTTTTTAAAATAACCGGACTTGACAGAGTATGGAATTACTCGTATTATACAAATTTAATTCGAACGCTCGGAAACAGGTTTGCTTTGATATCTTTCACAAAATTTTTAGTCCTTGCCTTTACTGTACTGGATTTAAATAGACCTACACATCTATTACGCTAATGACGGGATAGGCTCTCGCAATTTTTATTACCAGAAAAGTTAAGAATGCAGAAGAATTTTTGTTCATAACGGCAATAATTATTAAGTAGCGTATTAGCTACTTCATGGGAATGACCGTCCGTCCGTCTGTCCATCCGCCTGTCCGTCCGTTCGTCTGCTTGCGCGATATCTCTCGAAAGGGGTTAACTTTTTGCAGCTAAATGTAGTAGGGATCAAGGGTAAGGCCAAGTTCGAAGATGGGCCATATAATGGTCATACGCTTCACCCTCATATTGACGACTGCTTAAATGACGCCCAAATCCGAAAATTTGGATTTGTCGGATTTTTGCTAGTCTTGCATTAAGTGAACAGTTCTGATAATTTCAAGGACCAAAGTGACCCTAGAACCTTCATCCTTCCATCATTGACCCCCTAAATGATCTCCAATTCGAAAAAGCGGTACATCAGTACAACACGCCACGTTTTATTTAATAAATCGCAAAACGCGCGTAACCAAGCTTAGGAAACTATGTCATAGCTGTTGTATTTTGTGTTAGAGGTCACCGATGACATTGGAAATACCATAAAAAATTATATTATGCAAAACTTGTATGTGACTTTGAGAGGTCATTTCAAGGTCTACGTATCATTACCGGAGGCCATTAGGTTATATGGGCCCTTAAAAAAATTTCCCGAAAAAGATTTCAAAAAAGTTAACTTCGTTCGAGAGTTAGTATTACGGTTTTAAAAATGCCGTTGAATTGATGGGCCCTTAAAGTACATCTTTGAACTTGGTCGCACCCTAGGACCCTGGAATAGGATCCCGCAAATAAATTTGAAAGAAAACAAAATCAATCTGTTCGAGAAATAGAAACATAGCCTAACGCGGGAACTTAAAAATAACTTTGAAGGGCTGGGCCCATAAGGCCCATCTTCGAACTTGACCTCACTATTGACCCTTTCAAAATTGTCCCGCAAACAAAATTAATAAAAGATGAAGCGTTCAGACGGCGTAGACGGACGGACAGACGGACGGAAGGACGGACAGACGGACGGACGGACGGACAGACGGACGGACGGACGGACGGACAGACGGACGGACAGCCCATTCCCATAGCTATCGCTATGCTCAGCTTAGGAGAGTTCTTATTAATCCAGAATGATATAAAAACCACAAATGTTGTTTCTAGGCCATCAAACACTGAAACCTGCCCTTTGAATAAAAATCGAAAGACTTTTTCCGGTAGAACTGGTTTTATAAATCAGTTATCAGTGAAAGTTCTTTTCAGAAAACTTTGTTTACAATTTGTATTACTGTATTTGGACATTTACAAAAAAATTATTAGGAGGCTAAGGGAAGTCTCTTACAAATACGAAAAGGCAATTTGTAATTTTTCTTTAGCAAAATTAGTCCATAGGTTTATTGAAAAGTTTGGCAGAAATGACGTGCTGTAATTTACATTCTCTTTGACAGAAAAGTTCGGATCTAAGAGCCGGCGTTTGTGGATAGAATTTTAAAATTCTAGCAATGTTTGTTTACGCCATCAATTAAGCCGCCATCAGATTGAAATAGTATAGTATAGTACTCTGTTGATAAACCTTAATATACCTAAACTGAGCAACAAGACAAAATTGCAAAAGACCTTGCGTACCCAGAAAATGCCTTGGTTGCTCATTGCTCGATTTTAAAACCTTCTTGTGAGGAAATGGCATTGCGTATTGTTTGCTCCACTCCAACCGAGGTTTCGAAATGTTGGAATGAATTCAACAGAATAGTTCCAATACGCTGTAGCGAGCTTTTACTAACCGCGTCCAGATTTATTGCATTTATTGGTAACCCTTTTTGTTAATTAAACGGTTGCAGAATGCTTCGTGAATCCAACATCTGATACAAAACTTAATTTATGCCAATAAACATTAGTCCTTTAAGCTTTAAACCTCCGACATTAGTTTCAGACCTAATCTAAACCTAATCCAAAAATAATAAAAACACAAATTAAGAGATAGATCAAGAGGTTAATAGACAATTTTTTTATTGTAATTTTGCTATGTAATAATAGAAAAATATAATTGCAAAAATCAATCCCTACTTGGATGGAGTTGTTTGGCTAGTAATCGAATAAATACTCACTTTTCTTTGATAAAATACTTTTATTTTTTTAATTAATGTTATTAATTTTTAACCAGGCGAAGCGATGAGTTGAAGCACCGGTGACACTGGCACAACAACATAATTCAAACACAAAAATAAACTTGAGCCCATATAAAAATTTGTTTTGCATATTTACGATTAACGCAATTATTGCAAAAATATTTTCCTCAGCAAGTTGCATCAATTCCTTGAATAAATTGTATTTTACGTAGAAAGATTGTTGTGCATTTAACCATCAGCTCAACTATACAATGCTCACATGTAAACCAGATGAAGACAATCCTGAAATCGTTAGGTTAGGTTCAGGTTACCACAAACCCTTGGATTTAAATACATCGCTTTAATTAAGAAAAAATTAAATAATAGAAACAGAATAAATTTCGTCTAATTGGTTCTTGATTATAGATATATTTGTGAACCATTGTTAGTTTTTAATGATTGGAGTTTTCGTAGTACTTCCAGGGCCTGAAATACGTCTTATGATAACGCAGTTAATGGTACTTTTACAAAATATGCCATCATTTGACTGCTTTTTAACAAAAGAAACGTCTCTTCCCTTCATTACCACATACAAGCTATCCTTTTAAGTCAAATAAAAAAAGATGTACTTGAGCGTAGCCAAAGCATTTTGCTAATTTTTAAATTATAGTGTCAGAACGATTCGAATACAATTTGGATCCACTGAAACGGCTCTCTTCAAAATTATTCGGTTTATTATGTCGAAAGCTTGTGTAAACAGGAAATATATGATGTATTTTGAAAAATTGCTCCTAGTCAGCAAAATATAGAAATAATAAAAGATAAATAATTATTTATCATTATAAAGAAGATGTGTGTGCCTAGTTCAAAGGAGCCTCATCTTACAATTTTGCTTCCGTGTATCCATAGAGAAATGTACCATTTTTTGGACGGTGAAATTTTTGTATTATTTAGACAAAGGAATCTTGTGTGAAAAGGTTTTGTAAACATGTTTTATGTTCTGACCCTATCTATTTCTATTTATGTATGTCTTCTCGGTCTTGAACTTTGGCTTGGCGTCCTTTTCAAATATATTCCTGACAACAAGTAAATTTACTCGCAAAGCCCACACACTTTCTTGACTCTCTGTATAGTGCAGAATCAAAAGAGTGCAAACCAAAATCAAAATCAAATAGTTCAACTACACATTTTTTTCAAATTAGAAACCAGCTGAGGGTAAGATTGTGTTTAATTGATATTTGGAAATCTATAAATTTTAATTAATTATAACATACCATAATTTTTTGACAATTTCGATAATTTCCACATTTCTAATGTAATATAAAAGTAATAACTTAATATAAACAAAATTTATCATATAAAATCTGTTAAGAAATGTTTTGATTATTTGATTGGTTTAAATGAATTGATTGAGAGTTTTAAGTTGTTCTAATGTGTCCAGTTCTTAATTTGAAATCATATTTTTATCAAAATTTCAGCACAGTGACTACAAAATAAATTGTTGTTTCCAACTAACATAATATTACCACAAGATGCAGAAAATGAAGTAACTTGTATATGCTGTTTTGGATTCCACAACTACGAGTAAGTGAGACGACTATTAATAGAAACATTATACTTTATTTTAATATAACAAACAAACTTTATAGTCCATGTTTTTTTTTTCTTGGCTTATAAACAGTGGAAATTTTGAAAATAAAATATTCAGTGGAAGTTTGAAAATAAGATATTTGTAAGGAATGAACTTATATAGTTTTTATTTACTTAGGTAAAATATGCGCTGCATATCCGAATGTTTTGACTTCAAGTTCAAACTAAATCTTCGAAAGCCAGGATAAGCAACACAAAGAGCTAAATGGCTTTCATCTTCGATTCCCCGATGCTGCTGCAACGTTTGTTTGGTTGTTGTCTTGCAAACAGTTGCTTCAGTTGCAAAACTTAATTACAACGACATAAATTGTAAGAGCAAAATTCGTTTTATTTTTTCGTTTACTGATAGTCGACGCCAAGGGAATGTAATAGTGGTTAGAATGGTCCAGCAACGTGGAAGCATTAATTTGTTTGAAGTTTAATTATTACGGCTTTACTCTATCAATTACCCAAATTAAGTAAATTGTTTCTACGTATTTAATATTAGAGAAATCGATAAAGAGCTGTGTTTGCCAAAAGATTTCAAATTTCAAATTTGAAACATTCCAAAATTAGAACACCAGTAAGAAACCGCCGTAAACTTATTTTTCGTATCAGTATACAGTGACTGAATTGAATAATTGGCATATTACCCTTCGTAGCACAGGAAAATTAAAAAACTAGCTCTTAAAGCAAACCTAAACACTAGAAAATCTATAATCAATGTTGAATAACTGTTGCATATTTCAACTTTAAGCTTTAATAAATTTGAATCTTGTATATACACAACTTAAGTATATTGCTTTAAATAGTATTTCCATTTCCTTCGAACTGGTTCTCGCTCTATTTTGTGGCGCTTTTGTCTTAATAGTCTGAAATTATCTGTTCTTATCTGATTTTTTGGAGCCTCCAAAATCTGAAACGCGTATTTGGGTGCTAGCGTCATAATTAATTTCATATTCAATTGATCTCAAATTTCAAACTTCTGTATACACAACTTCTCGTATTGCTAGAAATGGCTTGAAGTAAATTGCTATATGAATTTTGTTTGTGGCGCCTTATGTTTTTTGACGGTATCTGTTTTTTATTATATTTTATGGAGTCTCTAAAATTTGAATCGCGTATTAGTTGAGTTGCTAGTGTTGCAGTTAATTTAAAAATCAATGGATCTCAAATTGGTGCTTGTATCTACGGAAATTAACATACATTTTAAACTTTTAGCAAAACGAATTGTTTCACCTAAATTGACGTAAATCTAGGCTTTGCTGCTTATTTTGAAACATAATCTCTAAATTTCAGTTTTTATTATTGTACATTTTAGAAAAACTCATTTTTTTTTCAATGTCAAAGCAACTACTAGAATAAATTGATAGTAAGACTAACACTGAAACTCCAGCAGTGCTGAAGCAAAATTTCTTTAAATGCATATTTAACGTAGAAATTAAATTATCTATTTCTTCTAGAAGTAGACCGTTTAATACTTGATCGAAAATCCTTTAAAAATTAGTGGCACTGTTGGCCAGGCCAAATGGAAGTACTCTGTAAGTAAATAATTCTTTGTAAGTGATTATACTGCAAAGTTTCCTAAGTTCTGGAGGCAGTAAACACTATGAAAAAAAGGTTTTGAGAACCATGAAGATGTCTTGTCTCTTTAGTATTTGTAAATGACCACCTTACGTCCTTTTGAGCAAAGTTCCGCCTTAATAATTTCTTGGATTAAAGGTCATTTTCCTTTAGCTAGTCCCGTCCCTATTTTTGGCATGTGGATTTCAGCTTGGATTTCCTGGGCTTTTTGTGCGACTTTAGCTAGAGCGACCCTAAGTCCTTGATATGAAATTGGATTTTTTAATTTTGGACGTCCTTGAGCGATCCTATTAGCTACCATGAGATTAGATCAAAGCAAAGGTGAAGGAATTTCTACAATAAGCCTCAACAAGTAAAGAAGACTATTCTTATGTTCTATGAACCAAGATTTTCTCGCCATACCGCATTTTTTCAGCTCTAAATTAGATCATTTCTTTTGTAATTGGGATGAAGCATATTGATTCTCGTTTGTCGGGCCGTGTGGAGTATAACGTTATTAAATCATTTTAGTTAATTAAACAAGATGAAGTCCGAGGTGGAGAACGAATTTGCAGCCTCAAGATTGAGAGTCTAGAATGCTGACTGGTTTTATGATTGTTACTTTAACCCAAAACTAGATGGCGTAAGATGTGTTAGCTTGTTGCAGTGCAGCTCAAAAGGTCTAATTGAGACTGATGAGCAAACTTCTCCGTTGGACAAACTTGGGTAACAAATATGTAGCTTTTGGTGTGTTGTTTATTTTGGCTTTTTTGCTTAAAGAGTCTAATTTATCGTCGTTAAATAGTTTTTGCTTTTAATGATTCGCGCCAATTATCTAAACATAATCTCTCCTTGTCTTATAAAATCACTGTATTCTCATGGTATTACTTAACGAAAATGAAGAAGTATCCTCTCAAAAGCCGAACCCTTTTGGTACGTGTGTGCACCCACCAAAAGGTCTCACACCTTCGGTTCTGATTTCGTTTCAAATACGAGTCAAAACAGGAGAAAAAAATCTTTTGTGATCTAAATCCACAGCAAAAAGTTTATGCTTTTGTTCATAATTCCAGAATATCTAACTTGGATGAAGGTAGGCGACAAATGTGACGTAGAGTTTCTCGTGTGTAAATGCCAAAATTTGTGCTTTATTTAATTTGAGGAGATTCTTTAGATTTGTAACGTATCACTCTGGTATGACGATTCGCGTTACTTACTCGCGCTGCTTGACTCAGCTGTACTAACTTTTGTCTCTTTAAGTTTTAAGTTCTCTTAAGTTGATTTGTGAATGTCTGTGTTTTGTAATGTATATATTTTGAGATTCAGAGTTCCTATATGATCATGAAGCCTTTGAAGCTTATCTTGAAGTTGTTCATTTTCAATTTTCAATCTGCAAGTTTGGATTGAATAGTTCTCAATTTCATCTTGCATAGCAAAGTAAGATTGTAAATGGTCTTTTTGTTTATATTTAGTGACCTTCAAAGTCTCCGAATGCCATAGGTTATACTGGCAGGGGAGACATAATTCGTATTCTAATTTTTGAATTTTATTTTTATTTTATCATTAAGTAAGAGTGTTTTTAGTCTCTTAATTCTTCGTAAGATTTTAAAGGGATTTGTTATCAAGGTTTGTTTTAGTTCTCCATCAATGAGTAAGTACTTCCAAAATATTGTTTTTCTAGTTTTGCGGAAGTGAGGCATTTTATATACTTCTCTGCAATAATTACGACCCATGTGTTATAGCTATTCCATCTTTGCTGAATTTATGATAGAAACAATCCAGTCAAAAAACATTTCATGGAACATATTCTACAATCCGTCAATTAAGAATCAATTTTCCAAAAGACTTGTTCTATATATGTGTTGTATATGGTAATAAGAATGCAATTGAAGAGCCAGCCTATATTCCCCTTTCGAATCGCAATTGAGTAAATTCTCCCTTCATGGCACCTCAACACCGTGTCCGTGGGGTAGGTTCCCCCTTTTGGCTTAGTAATATAGTGAATCTCCCCATAAAATTTTGATGATGGGATAGAAACCCCCTCTTAGTTCTGCTGATAGGGAGGCGCACCCTTAAAGTATAATTATAGGGTAAGACCCCCCTTAAGTTTGAAGATGGGGTATATTCCCCTTAAAGTACCGAAAATGGAGTAAGACCCCCCGTTAAGTTTGAAGGTGGAGTGTATTCGTCTTAAAGTCATTTAATGAAATCCGAAAAGTTGATTATATGTATAAGCCTCTCTAATAGGGGTTGTGTGTTACTTTCCTTAAAGTATTTAAGACCTAATATAATAGGTAATGTCAAACAAAAATTTTGCTTTTGAAATGAATAATCGATCAAGGAGAGTAAACGTAACATTCAATGGTTTTAGTTTTGTATGCTCTCTTTCTTATTTTTTTTATTTATAGTTTAAATTTAGAGATTTTAATTAAAGAGTGATGACTTATCATTGGTGGCCACCTCCAGGTGACTTGGTGATAAGGCGTAATTGAGTTTAATTTGTAATATGGTTTTGAGCAACGGAGACTCCTCCTGAATTGTAGGGCTCCAGGTGATACTGATGTGGGTTGATTTCCCTCTTCGTAATTAGATGGAGAACAGTATGATGTCAGAGGTAAAGGAGGCCCATATTTTTGGTGTCTTCTCTTTTTCTTTGTGTAATTCGCCGGTTGGTCATTTTTGTCTGGATCTGAGGTTCATTTTGAATATTATAAGATTTGGTTTTAAATATAAGAATCTTAAAATTTTGTTAAATTGACATATTTTTATTCACTTGTATTATTAGATGTAAAAAGCTTTTGATTTCGCTTACTTTTTGATTTTGTTCCCTTTGTTGTCTAAGTTCGTTGTTGTGGTTGATATTTTAGTTTTATAGATATTAGAAGATATTTTGAGTAACTGGCTTCTTATATTTAATTTCTATTTTAACTGCTATAATTTTATCCTTTGTTTGAGATTTTTAGGATATTTACAGACACCACACGCTTGTTCGAAAGTGCGTTTGAGAGTGAGTATTAAGATATATATTTGAACAGTTCTGTTTTTCTTTCCACGGACATCTTTACGACTTACATTTTAGAATATTCATACGTCTTAATTGACGAGTAATTGTATTTAGTATGAACTTTTAATTTTTACTTTTTTATAAATTAACTCAGGACCTAAACAATCCTTTGGTACTCTTACAACTTTGAATTTGTTGCATTAATTTAATTTTAAAGTGTTTTAATTTCCAAATGAGTTTAGTTGTTAGTAAGATTTTGATACTAGGCCATGCATATTCTAATACTACCAGGATTCTTGTTAAAAAATTTTTACATTTTCAAAATTGTAACTATTACTCAGTATTTCTTTCTCTTAAATGCGTACGGTACCCGGCATTCAACTGTTGCTAATTCTTCTTTTGGATGTCTTTTCCCGGCTTCGTGTTCTAAGGCGAAGCACTTCCAACTTAGCCTTATCCAGAAGCGTTGACATGGCGCCCGAAGCCTTCCTATCGTTTACTACTTCAATTTTTTTGATTTCATAAGAAATCGAAACAATCTCAGGTGAGAGATTATGTTCTGTTTTGGTAAAAGTCGAAAGTACTTCAATCTTTGCGGAATCTCCTTTAAACCCATAAAATAAGGCAATATTTCCTGAGGCTCAATGGAACTCAAGCCAACTTCTTCCCACTCTCCAGGCCTTGACACCCTCGTATAGCCAATAGTACAAGTGTAATTTCCCTGAAGGTCTCTTACGGTAA
>VYYI01001998.1:0-16609 GCA_021029175.1 Bilobella aurantiaca
TTTTTTTTTCAAAAAATCAGTTTTTTTGTAATTACTAGCCAAAAAGCCCGCCATGGGACATAGGGCATTGCATCTTTGCTCCGAAACTTAGTTCATTTAAAAAATAAAAAATTTTAATAGGATGCGCGTATCTGATGTATTAAAAGTTTTGAGAATATGAGACCTTTTGTTTTATCATTCCCACAACTGTTTCCCCGTACCCGTCAATTTCTTTTAACTAAAAAAAACCTATCTCTGTCACCTTACACATTCCGCAATTTGCCTTTTATTAAAAGTAATAGGGAATTATTTATGTTTTCAGGAGGCGAAGCTAACATTAATTGACAATATTGCTCGTGGAATAGCTTTTACCCTGCTCACATTTCAATAAATCTACGGTCTACTTTAAGCTTAGAACTTTAATTCGGTTATATTATTTCTGAGAAACCGCGGTAAAATGGTCAATCGACTAGCGGAAGTAGGAAAATTGAAAACAAAATATTAGACGTTAGGAAATTATTAGAATTATTAGAATAAAAACAGAAATTCAATTGTAAAGGAGCATCTTGGATAATTGGAACCATATCAATTTGTTTCTTACAAAATGTTTCTTGTAAATTTGCCGTTTTCAAGGAGCTGGATTGTATGTTTGTAATTTAATGGAGCATTTTTGCCCACAGTCACCCGCAGTTACGGCTGGTAATCGGAGGTTACTGTGCAGGTTGGGAAAGCTTATCAACCTTTACCGGCACTCGTGCAATTTCATTTATAATATTAGTATGAAGCAAACCAAAAATTTGATACAACCTATACTCTCAAATCTTGACTGTTTGGAATTTTTTGCTTAATCCTCTTGAATCCACCTTCCTTATCAACTTTAAGTCTAAATTACTGCTAATCTAATAAAACTTGAATATTTTAACAAAACCTTATTAAGAAAATTTGAGGGCTCCGAACATGCCGACCCGTGAACACCTACTTCAATTTTCTCAAATTTTCGACGACTTTTTTCAACATAATCAATGCCCATTTTCAAAAAAGTTTACTCGCTTTATTTTTCCTAACATAGACCCACTAGCTACGTCAAAAGAGTTTGATAATTAAAAATCCGGAAGCCACTTTTCCAAGCTCATTTTACTTTGGTAATTTATGTGACAAATTACCTGAAACCAAACATCAGCACTTTTCTCCGCTCCCAAAATCTTCCACTTTCTGAAACTCTCGTCGATTTTTTTTGTTGACGCTACACATTTCTCCACTCGCTTCATATTCTGGAGCATTCAACCCATCACCCAAGTTCAGAAAATTTTCGAAAACGCGTATATCTACCAACTAAAACCGTAGCAAAATGCCAAGTAAAAACTGCAAAAAAGAAGGCTACCGGCTGGAAAAAATACCGAGGCTACAACAGTACACACTGTGGAAGATAGTGTGAACACCATGAGGCTTATAATGGAGAAATTGGTCGAACAAATTACCTTAGTCAAGGATGATTCTCAGGAAATCCCAATAATGTGTGCACGGTTAGACGATCTTGAAGGGATGCTGGAAGCCTACCAAAGTACCGCCGCGCTTGCAAAAGACAGCATTAGGCAGCTTGAGCAATTACACTCCGAAAACGAAAATTTCATCTCTAACCTAAAAGGCCAAATTTCTAAACTAACTGACCAGCTTAGGAAAAACAACGTTCTCATTTCCGACTCTCTTCTTGAAGACCCACTCATAGCCACAAATAACTTCCTAGCTTATCACAACATACTACCGCCTACGCTGAGACGGCCAGAAATGAAAAAGAGTTAAAATTCACGAAAACCCCCAAAACAAACAAAAATTAGGAGTTGCTTCCCTAGATACAAAAAACAATTAAAAATGTTAAGGAGGGTTACAATTATTATATTAATTTTGTAATAATTTGGGTATTATAAATGCTAAATTATACGTGCATATGATAATTTGCCTATTTTGATAACTACCGTTTCAGGCAAATTATTCTAAACATATTTAATTGTTTTTTGAATCAAGGGAAACAACTCCTACTTTTTGTTTGTTTTTTCGGTTTTCGTAAATTTTAACTCTTTTTTATTTCTGGCAGTCTCAGCGTAGGCGGTAGTACCTGCGGAAGAAGCTTTCCGATTTTGCAAATTCATCGCAAACACTGACAATGCTAGACCAATCAAGGTTCGCTTCTAATCCTTGACTACTCGATATCAAGCGCTTACTCTGTACTCTTTCACCGAAGACCTAACATTCGAAACCAGAATTGAACGCTGGAAGAGACGACAAGCCACATTATCGGGCGGAAGTAAAAAAAATCGCCGACAAAACATCGACACAACTTGGAAGTTCCTAAAGAGTCTTTACATGCAAGGATCAATTCCTCTTAGCTTCATAGTGACTCCCTAAAGGCAATCCTCGTCCTGCATTCCCGCCTCGCAAATGGAATGATTCGCATGTACCCGCCAACAGGAAGCAACAAAATTTACAATTCCGTCATCCCGGCGACGACTAAAATAACCCCAAATAAAACGGCCTATACAACGTCTGCCACATCAATGATCAATAAGCTCTATAAGGTCTATTTTTAACCAACGGTTTTGAACTAAATTTTAGCTTTTGAACCCTTCTATTTACTAACTGTTTCCTACCTGATAAGCTTTTGATATATTACTGTCATTCTTCTGTTCCATAATGTGCGTATTTTAGTTGTCTCACCAAATTAAATTGGATTCCATCAATAACTTAAAAACAACCCGTCTTTTTATTCAAATAACTATGTATTCAAACACAATTACAAGCAGTCTATACGCCGTCAAATTAATAACCAATAACAGTTTAATATTAAGTACCTGCCAAATATTTCCAATAACTTTACAATTACTTTATACTACTACGAATACTTGAAAAAATAACATGTACCAATTCAAATGTAACGTGCAATTCATGTTGATTATGGCTTTCGCCTAATGTCAAATGTACGATTGATCATTGAGAAAATTTGAATAAACAGTCGAATAAACAACACTTTGAAAAAACGTCGCGGTAGCGAGTGAAAAAAGAAAAAATCTTAACGGCAAAACAAGGCTAAATATGACCACATCAAATTAATTTAGCTATTTATTTAGTTTGGAGATGTTTTCAACACTGACGTTAAAAAAAATATTGGTCTGCGTTGAGCTTACACTAGTCCAACCTCACCAGTTAAAACCTAACACTTGGTATAATCGAGTTGATAGGTTTGCATTTTCTGAACTTTACAATTTGCGTCGTACGAACAAATTTGGCAACCTATTGATAATCCTATCGGGAAATTTCGATATCCTCTTACCGTGCAATGTCGAATCACAGAGATAAGGACATACACAGCCTGAGGCAAGGCAACTCCTTAAGGGGAAAACCAATAGGGAATACATTTTTGTGGCTAATCGGGTGATCCAAACCCCCGATCTTAGGATGGCTAGTGGACAGAGATTTATTTTAGTCTCTTAACCACTAGACCAACTAGACTAACTTGTTCATAAATGGTCATAATAGTTTTACTTTTACGGTTACTAATAACTAAAGAAGGTTGTTTTAGAGCTGATAATTTTGTCTTGTTGGATAAAGACTTTACGAGTTTATAAGTTTCAAATAATTGATTAATTAAAATATTGATAAAATGTTTCATTCACAAATAAAGATACTCAACGTACATGTAACTTTAATAGTAAAATGCATCGTGTTAATATTTATTATTGAATTATTCACAACCCATTTAATATTTTATAGCAAATTGCAACTACCCAATGTGATTATTAACCATGGACATGCTTCGCGTTTTTCTCAGCAAACACTCCATTGTTGTCAATTGAATTCCCTAAAATGCAACGGAAGCGCATTGGGGCGTTTTGGAAATACATTACTCAACGTACATGTAACTTTAATAGTAAAATGCATCGTGTTAATATTTATTATTGAATTATTCACAACCCATTTAATATTTTATAGCAAATTGCAACTACCCAATGTGGCGATAACGCCAAACAGTGACGCAGAGCATATGAGTGAGTTGTTGAGGTCTCTGGAGAAAGAGGCCCTGGCCAGCGCAGTGGATAACACTGCCAACCTTACCTTTTGCTCTGTCGCTCACACCAATTACAGAATACATACCAACGATTGGATGCCAATACCAATGAATACAATTATGAATAACCTAATTATTAACCATGGACATGCTTCGCGTTTTTCTCAGCAAACACTCCATTGTTGTCAATTGAATTCCCTAAAATGCAACGGAAGCGCATTGGGGCGTTTTGGAAATACATTAATTATTAAATATGAGCATGCTACGCGGTTTCTCCCTGAAAACATTCAATTGTTGTCAGATGTATTGCCTAAAATGCAACGGAAGTGAAAAGGGGCGTTTAGAACATACATTATTATTGAGGATGCTTCGCGGTTTCTCTCTGAAAACATTCAATTGTTGTGAAATGTATTGCTTAAAATGCAACGGAAGTGCAAAGAGGCGTCTTGGACATACATTATCATTAAACATGAGAATGCTACGCGGTTTCTCTCTGAAAACATTCTATTGTTGGCAAGTTTATTGCCTAAATTGCAACTGAAGTGCAGATGGGCGTTTAGGACATATATAAAATGCCTGAATTTATGTTTTTGGTTGTCATTAATTTGCATTTTTTATGACATTTAGTGAATATTTCCTAAAGCGAATTTGGAAGCAAAGTTAGTATACTTTAATTTTGCATTCAGGTTTCAGACACTACACTACAAAAATGGAGACATTTAACTACGAATTGTTTATGAAAAGCAAGATCCTTGAAACAAAGGAAGCTGATACGTATAGCGTCTTTAACATTATTAATCGCGATGCTTCAGCATTTCCGGAAGCGGACGATATCAGTCCGATTAATAACGGAAAGAAACGTATTATCGTTTGGTGTGCCAATGACGTTCTAGGGATGAGTCGCCATCTTGAAGTGAAAAAGGCTGTTCACAAAGCCATTGACATTTATGGCGTTGGATCAGCTGGAGCTCGTGGAATTGGTGGAACATCTCAGTTGCATGCAACACTGGAGCGCGAAATAGCCGAATTTCATGGAAAAGAAGCAGCTTTTATTTCATCGTCTGGCTATCTATCCAATTCCTCTGCACTATTACTTCTAGGGAAAATAATTCCAGGATGCGAAATATATTCTGCCTCTGAGAATCATGCCTCTCTACTTCAAGGAATTATTGGGAGCAGGGCTAAGAAACATATTTTCAAAAGTGACGATGCTGCTCATTTGGAACAACTTCTCAGCCAATCAGATTTGAGCATCCCCAAAATTGTTGTCTTCGAAAGCCTTTATTCGATGACTGGAACAAGTATTAATGTCGAAGAATTATGCAACGTTGCTCTTCGTCACGGTGCAATCACATATGTCGACGAAGTCCATGCAGTTGGTTTATACGGGCAAACAGGAGCTGGAATCGGGGAACTTCTCAACGTAAGCCACAAAATGGATCTCATTGCGGGCAGCTTAGGTATACTATTATTCAGCGACAAACTATTATATTATTAATTATTAAACAAATTAATATAAATTGCTTATTAAAAAGCAGTATATTATAATATTTTGTAAAGCAAAAGCTCTGGGTACCACCGGGGCGTACATTGCGGGTAGCAGAAGTATGATCGATGTAATCCGAAGCTTTGCTCCAGGATTTATATTTACAACGTCCATTTCTCCAATGGCTCTTGCAGGGGCTCGCCAGTCTCTTTCAATTATTCGTTCTGAGGAAGGAGCTTTACTTCGTCAAAAACTTAAATACAACGTTGGATTCCTTAAGGAATTGCTAACAAATGCTGGACTTCCAGTCCTACCAAATGAATCACACATAATTCCAATTACTGTTGGTGACCCTTCGCTCTGCTATCGAATTGCCTCGGAACTGATCAATACTAAAGGTCACTACGTTCCAGGCATTAATTATCCAACGGTTCCTAAAGGTGAAGAAAAGTTTAGGATTACGCCAACACCATTCCATACAGAAGCCATGATGGTTTCTCTGACGGAAGACATTGTAGAGTTATGGGACAAATACAAACTACCACGCGAAGCAATTAAGCAAACCAATTAAAATGTACGATATCACAAACCTCGGAACTTTAACATTAACCTTTAACAAGTCTAATAATTCTATATAAATTCAAACCTTTTAAGACTAATTTGGTGCTCAAATTTTACATTTCTTGAAATTAAAATTTTTTATTGGATAACCTAATAATATTTGTTTTAGATTGTTATAGATAACCTTACAGTGGAAATAATGCAGAACGAAAAGCCTTGAATTAGTGCTCAAATAGTAAATTCACCACATAAATTGATTATAAATTTAAATTGATATGATTGGAATGACAAGACTATTATAGTTTATCTAATTTGGCTTAGGATTTAATACAATATTTGGCGCTAAAATTAAAGTCACGTTTTAATTCTTACAATTCATTTTCAAAACCAAACCATATATTACCTACTTCACATCTACCTTAGTTAGCAACTCGCCTTTCATCCAACACAATGTAGTATGAATATATATTTCAATAAAATCTCTAGGTTGAGCGTGCGTTGCTTTGTGTTTGCTTGTTCACCAAGGGTTTGGTTTAGGTTAGGGCATTGTACTGTTCACGAAAATTAGAAAATGTTGATAATATCTAACATTTTTTACTAATTGAGTTGTCCATCTTCATTTGAATAGTCACATCAAGCAAAGTCAATGGCCGCATCTAACATCATGGTTGCTATATGTCCTCTCTCGGTTGGCTAGGTTCCTAAATCAACGGAATGTTATGAATAGTTCACTGTGACCGCTTGAGGGTAGCTTTTATGCAAATGAGTCTTTCCTAAAATACCCATACCCTTCCTTGCATGTTTTACATACGCTCTACAGGAATGTCAAATAACTTAATTCTTGTTTTTTTTTAAATTATCAAACCAGAAAGTTATAAAAAGATTTGAATTTTCCAGGGTCATGCTTATAAGCTATGACCAATATACAAACTTTACCTTACTCTTGACCCCTAGAATATTCTCCCGCAAACAGAATGAAAAAATATTCAATTCGTTCGAGAGCAATGATGCTCCCAGACGGACGAAAATATGAAAGCCCTTTCTCGAAGATTCCTTATAATGATACATTAATAATTACTACAAAAGTAGTAACACAGTAATTATAAGGTTTTAATTACTATGCTATAGTTCTGCATGTTCGTCCCCCAATAAATCTTCACAAATATTATATAGTTTTTGGTTTCTAAAGTCCGCGTATCAACAGTATTATACATAATTACGGTAATAATTGCAGTTGTATAAACTCTAATAATATAAGTAAACCTTTTAAATCATTTTCGTTATCATGTTTGTGTCAGCCTTTAGTATAACAATTTGTGTTTAATTTTTTGAAACTGTGCTTACTTATAAAAGTCAAAGGAAACATAATTTGATTCATTGCTCCAAGCATCTCAATATGTTGCCCCATAGTATACTTTGCATTTATGAAAAGTTCCTTGTTATTGTGACTAAACTGAATTTGCTGGAAATAAATTTTGACCGGAAAACGAAATCCATGCGTCTCGTAGATACACGGTATTTAAAGCGATGGGTTGGATGTATAACTTTATGTTTGCATTTTCTGAACTTTACAATTTGCGTCGTACGAATAATTACGACATCAAATGTTGTACTAAGGGTTGTTGTCATATTTCTTGCTTTTTCAATTTTACCATTATTCGTATTTCGCGTGACGTCAATGAAATATTGTGTGGAAATTTCGCAGTTAATCAACAATATTTTTTGTCTTGGTCGCGTGTTGGGTAAAGTAGACTTCAATATTTCTCCTTTAGTTTGATAAAATAAATAATAATAATAAATAAAAGTAATAATTTAAATAGCAATGGAAATTTTAATCACCTTCTTTTTGATTTCACAAATTAAAATTTAAGCCTGGTCCCTTTTTGAATTAAAATTGATATTTCAATTCTTTGTTCTTCTAGACAAACGCCTCATGCCAGTAAAAAATGCAGTTTTAGAAAAAAATTATTTTGGAAAAGCGTACGCTTCTTCTGTGATTTCCATATGCTGCTGCGCCGTGTCGTCAATTTTCATGAGCACTGCAATTAACGTACAAATGTTTAGCACAACCTTAATCGTTATTGCAATTTATGTTTTGGCAGCAACATTTTATTCGCTCGTTGTATTCAGTGACGCTATGCTTCTCATGGCGACTTTCATTTCATCGATTCTAACTTTGATTACTTGGTTGCGCAAATCATGGTAACATATGCAAATGTCATGTTTAATGCATATAATTCCAATGTCATAAGTTATTAAGCAAATTTTTTCATTTTCAAAACCTAGCTTGGAATGGCAACTCACAAAAGTTCAATCTGTGAAACAACGTTTACACGTTTATCGATCAATGCACCTCTTCAATCAGTTACATAACAAAGTTTTTGGTTCGTATCTACTACCGGGCTTCAAACTACCAATTGTATTAGGAATTTTTGTACTAGCATTCTGCTTGGTACGACTACGCGATTCCATGCAATTCATTGTGTACCTCCTTTTTGCGTTTTATTTTTTTATTTCATTAGTAGTAGTATTTCCTTCTGCTCGTCTTATGTCCACAGTTTACAACATTTCAAGTGAATTTGAGTACAAGCTGAATCTTACAGGCGTAGAAAACGTATTGTTATTCCGCAAAACGTTGCGTTCGCTTCCTGTTCTTAAGTGCACGATCGGTGGATTTTATCACATGGAAGGGGTAAACTATATCAGAATTTACTTTATTATACTATTTTATAACAATGCATTTGCTCCTAAAATTTTAAATAAATTTCACATTCTCTTATTATGTTTGAATTATAATTGCTGCCTATACCTCAGACATGATCAATCGAATTAAAAAATAGAATGAAAATTATTGTTAATAGGCAAGTAACGCAAAAGTTTTTTGATTTTATGAATGACAATTGAATACTGACGATAACTTTCTTGCAGAAAATACCAGAAAACGGGCGTGGATGCTAGTACATAATATATTTGTGTCCAACAATATTCAATAACTGTCGAAATTCATAAACAACATAGCCTAAGATTTGAAATTACAAACAATATTTCTTCCATATTATCCATAACATATTATTTTCGTTTTCAGGAGGCGAAGCTAACATTGATTGACAATATTGCACGCGGAATTGCATTTACTCTTCTCTCAATTAAATGAAACCTTTGGGTGACATTGAACTATATTAACGGTAAGCCTAAAACTGGGATAGCCATATAACAAAAGTGCTTTTGAAATAAACAATAAAAACGCTACGAAAAATCTAAAAAAGCAAGGCTCTTACTTTCTTTATTCAGCAGAGTTATAAAATCGTCAGATGACGGTTTGTTAAAAATAACTACCAACGACCGGGGTGAAGCCAGATTTGCATTTCATCCAAAAATATTCTTATGTTACGGTATTAATTAAGTGTACAGCATTATTTTTAATTAAAATTATTAGATTAGGCACTTATAAAAAACTTTTGCATCCGTTGATCTTGAGTTATAGTTTAAGGTTAATGGTATTTTGTGAAGCAAAGGTGTATTTGATATTAATAGATTAAATGTTAGGGAAACAAATTTATGTTTGCAGATTTAAACAGTTTGGCACCTGGGTTAGTACACCCGGAAGCTTTAAACTTCAAATTTTGTACAGTTTTAATCAAAACAAATCAGATAATACGATGACAGTAGGATTTTTACAAACTTAAGAAACTGCAAATGCGTATTTATTATGTTGGATACTTTACTATGCTCCCTCATAATATTATTTTTGTTCGTGAGTAGCTCCTAGATATTGTGGGTAAATTTAATATGTTGGAAATAAAATGTTATAGAAGATTGCATGCATGTATGTCGCTGAATGTAGCCAGTAGCCAGAGAACGGCATTGGACATATAGCATTTTTATATATTTTTCTAAGTTTATACATAGTTTTGTCGTACAAATTTTTACAACGGCAAATGTTGTACTAAGGGGTGTTATCATAATTCGTATTTATTCAACTTTTCCTACGTTTTTACTAATGAAATACAGCACAGAAACTGCTCAGCTGACCAACAATATGTTTTGCATTAGTCAAGCGTTCAATAAGAATGACTTGCTTTGAAACGCACTAGTTTGAAATTAAATTCTGTAATACTTGTACGTATTTCTATTTGACAGGTTCACAATTTTCAAAATCAAGGTTTTGAATCGATTAGTTTCTTTCCAGTTTAACACATTTGTCTCTTTTCCTATTCAACGTAAAAAATTTTTAACGTAAGTCTATGATCGTTGTAGTACTTTTATTTTTTCCCCACTTTTTTCAGCAGAACTTCTCGTGTCACCAAAATAATTTTGAGAAGAAAAATATGAAGTCTCTTTAGATTCCATAAGCGGTGCGAACTAACTTTTACTTGACGTTAAGGTAGAAAAGTAGAAATATAGGCGTTGACTGGAGCTTGCCTGGAGATGGACTGACCGGCCCTGCCATGAGAGCATATCTAAATGGCGCACACAATGCGTTTTTTTTTACTTTATATCGCCCTGTACTTAACTATCTGGAAGCAGTCAACGTCAGCGGCGAATGGCTTTTGAGCCGCCAACACATGTCCCTCTGTTGCTTTAGGTCTCAACTTTTGATAGACCTCTTTCTAAGTTTGCAACTTTACAACTTCCAGCAAGCTTGAAGCGTAGGTTTTAATATTTCAGCGTTTTTTCCTACTTGTAACGGTTCCATGCCATTAGGTCAATAAGGTCCAAAATAATGACTTAAAAAAAGTGGTCCAATGCAAAATACTAAAGTCTGCAGAATTTTTTATTTGAAGATTCTTAAAACCATTACGATTCAACTAGGCAGGGACTAAAGAGGTAACTTTATTCGAGACAGTGCCTCAAGAAAATTTGTAAGTTTAGAACGTACAAAAGTTTGCAAATGTGACTACGCTTAGCTTCAGGTCACTAACTTCCGTAGTTTGATTTGTCATCTACATTACTTGACTCAGATTGAGTACTTAAAAATAATTTCATTACTTTGTTCTTTAACTGTGTAAAAACTGGTAAACATCTGGCAAGATATTTTAAAATAAATTATAATTAATCAACATATTATTGTTAGCTACAATTACCAAACTTGAAAAAGTACTACATCATAGATAATAAATTATTCTATTTCAATGCAAATTTGCAAATCCAGGTATGCTTTTTACGTTCTCCATAAGTTTTTACACATAGGGAGGGAGCCAGAAAAATTTCCACAAATAAATTGATAAAAAATTAACAGTTGTTGGGGACAATTAGTGTATTGAGAAAACAATTTTATAGTAAAACTTGCAATTATTTATTAAATTAGCCAATCAGAAATTGAACGGCAACTGCCAGGGTTGGCAAAAAACGTTTCAACTTGAAATTGGAAACACTGCCAGCGATTGAACAATTATGATTTGTTGTCGGACAAACATGTTTCGAAAACATTGTTTTCATTTAATCATAAAAAGGGATATACTTATTTGCAAAGTAACGGTAAAGTGAGGTCACGGGCACAATAAGATACAAAATTTAATTTTTGCAAAATAGCTTAGATGCAGACTTGAGAAAACTGTGTTCTTACATATTCTATGTTTCTATATTTTTTAAAAATATTTGACGATAAAAAATATACGAAATATTTAGCAAAAAATTTCAAATTTAAAAAAAAAACGACAATTCTTAGCTTAATTTGGATAGAACTTCTAGCAGTTTTGCAATTGTTTGGTAGCCCGATGCTTGATTTCCTAATATTTGTAACTCAGCTCTAATTCTTTATTAAAATGAACGTAATGCCGAATCCTTACTTCATTTGCCGGTTCCATGTCATCAGCAGACTTGAAAAAAATATTTTCTTACATACTACATATTTTATATTTTTTTTAAAATATTTGACCAAAAAAAATATAAAAAATATTTAACATCATATTCTTGAGATGTTGTGAAAATCTGAAATTTTAGGCTAAAATTCATTAAAAATGGTTTTCTTTTTTAATATTTTTGCGCAAAATTGGAGAACAAAAGGAACAAATACGTTAGTTAGTTTTATCCGCAACCCAAATCATGGCAATTAGAATATTTTGTTTGTTTTTTCTAATTGTTTTCGCCAATTGTTTAGTATTATTATTTATTCGCATTCTTATTATTTAACTAAATAATCCATAGGAGTGTCAAAAATGGCAGACAAGGAATAGTTCAAGTGGCAAAAGCAAACCTATAAACATGTTTTAAGCTGAACTTCTGCATTCTTTTTTTTGCCGATGAGGCATAATTTTAGATATTGCAATCCTATTTTAACGTAACTTGAATTTTAATTCAGATACTTGAGTATGCATAAAAAAGCTTAACCGTAAAAAATGCGTCACTTTGCGTAAAAAAACAGAAGCAGAAAATTCCGATATTTGCAAATCCTTTGCCTAAATGCATTACGTGGTTTTTGTAAAAGTTCAAACTGAATTAGGCGGTTTTAAATTAGGATTAGTCTTCTATTTTTCAAATTGCGCGAAACAAACGATACGGCTATTCGTTATGTTACAGAGTACAGTTATCGTCGGACCCATATGCAAACATATTAGAAGGCTAGTTTCTTATAAACCACTTGCCTAAGCCGTGTCAGTATTTATGTTTTATTACCCGTTTTTACAAAAAAAAATACAATTGACATGTTGCAAGCAGGACGTGTTGTTTTGGAAACTTTTGAAAACATGTTAAAAAACATTTAAATTAGGTTTAGTCTTCTATTTTTCCAATTGCGCGAAACAAACGATAAGGCTGTTCGTTATGTTACAGACTACAGTTATCATCGGACCCATATGCAAACATATTAGAAAGCTAGTTACTTATAAACCGCTTGCCCAAGCCCATGCCGTGTCAATATTTATGTTTTATTACCCGTTTTTACAAAAAAAAATACAATTGACATGTTGCAAGCAGGACGTGTTGTTTTGGAAACTTTTGAAAACATGTTAAAAAACTAGAACTTCAGCTTGTTTCTTATTTACGTCATGATATTTAGTTAAAACGCCCTTGATTTGGCTAGAAAATTAGATGTTTTGTCAGCATTTAGCTAAATATTGTCTAAAATAAAAAATATTTAAGTAAATATCTGGCCAGTTTTTACTAAATATTTATAAAAATATTCCATTCAGGTTTTTACAAAATATTTTTTTCAAGTCTGGTCATCAGGGAACAATACCGTACACCAGCTAACAATAAGCAAAATTTAGTGGTTTATGGAATTTTAACAGAAAACAAAAACAAAACTGTTTAATTATTAGCCCCTGTACCATATTTTTCCATGCTGGCACTGACCCCGGCACGGTAAGTAAGTAGTCGGCATAACTTGCGCTGCTTCTTCAATTTTAAATAACTCCAATATCATATTACAACAAAGTTGTTATACCGTATTAAAATGAAGCAGGACATGTTTACATATTTTTTGAAAAGTGGTACTTCTTTCCGTTCTTTTAGTTTTTTCTTTAAAAGGTAAACAAGCCCGTCCTAGCATAGGATTATTTTATTACTTTGTCATTTGTCTCCTCCTACCTTACTGACGTCTGGCTTTATGCGCATTAAGTTTTACAATATCAATTAAACTTTAATTAAGAGTAGACAACTTTTCTGTAGTGAAATAAATAGTATGACCGTACTTGTGGACATGAAGATTAGACAAATGCTTTTGTGAGTACTCCAAGCGTTTTCACGTAACTTTCTGGTTTAAGTATAAAATATTTAAATCAACATTAAAACTTTATATGATTAGAAATTTCTATGAGATTTAGTCAAACCTATTAAATTTACTTACGAATATAGGAGCGGCTCATAGGTCATTCCCCCTTGGCTCTTCGATTGACAGTGAAGAAGAAAAGGGCCTTATTTCAGACTTTTATAAGACTAAAAATTGAGTTATTTTATTACATCGATTGCCACAAAATGTCCTTTGTCAAATATAGGCGCAACTTTGGAGATTGTCAAATATAAACAATCAATTAGTTAATTTGATTTAGGCAAGCCGAGATATGCGTCAACAATAGTAGCATGTGTAATAATGGTGCGATTTGCCATGCTTTTTTAATTTATATATATCAAGCCATACATAATGGTTTACTATTTTGAAATCAGGCATGAGCACGAGTAAGGAAAATTCAAATGCCAACAAGCAATTTCTCCCAGATTCATAATAATGATAAACTAATTATTACCGGGAAACTAAAAAGATAGTAATTATCACGGTCTAATTACTATATTAGAGTATACTGCATTTGCTGCCAGGGTTTCAAAAATATTATGAATAATGAATTTGATAAACTGGTACAACATAACTAAAAGGATAACATTAAATTATTTGCCTATCATTTCCGTTATCAAGGTTGTAGAAGAAGTAATTATAATAAGTTGCATATTCGTAAAAACTGCTTGACTATAAAAGGCGATGAAAGCATAAATTTAAGTTTGTGCGGAGATTTGAATATGTTGCCTCATAATATTATTTGCATTTTTGAAAAATTTCTTGTTTTTATAGCTAAACTTAACTTACTCGAAATAAAATATGATCAGAGAATACAACGCATGCATCTCGTGGATTCACGATATTCAAGGCGTTGTGTTGGATATATAACACTATTTTTGCATTTGCTGAACTTTACAATTTGCGTCGTAAGAATTATTACAACAACAAATGTCATGTTAAGAGTAGTTGTCATATTTCTTGCATTTTCAATACTACCAATGTTCGTATTTCGTATGACCTCAATGAAATATTGTTTGGAAATCACACAGTTAGTTAACAATATTTTTTGTCTTGGACGCGTTTTGGGTAAACACAGAATTAAGGTTTTATTATTTCTAATTTACGTTTACATTTTAATTACAGGAAAATTGTATTGGCAAACATTTGATACTCTAGTAACCCTTTTTTTCTTTGACACATTTTAATTGATTGACCCCTTTTTGGTTATTGCGTCACAAATCAAAATTTATAATTTGGATTGAATTTCCTCTATTTTAGACGAATGCCTCATGCCACTAAAAAATACATTTCTTACAAAGAATTATTTTGGCAAAGCGTATGCTTTCTCTGTTGGTTCGATATGCAGCTGCGCAGTGTCTTCAATTTTTGTGACCACGGCAATTAACGCACAAATGTTCAACGCAACTATCTGGCTTGTAATTTATGTTTTGGCAGCAACATTTTATTCGCTGGTTGTATTCAGTGACGCAATGCTTCTAATGGCAACATTTACCTCATCGATTCTAACTTTGATATCTTGGTTACGCAAATCATGGTAACGTGTACAGAGTTATAATTAAAAGAATATAACACGCACCATAAGCATACCATCCTAATAACGTCCCATGTACGTATAAATTCTTAAGAAAGTCTAACTCTTTTTTGTCAAACCAGCCTGGAATGGCCAAATAAACGGATTCAATCATTGGAAGAATGTATACACGTTTATCGGTCAATGCGTCTCTTCAATCAGTTACACAACAAAGTTTTTGGTTCGTATCTTCTCCCAGGCTTTAAAATTTCAATCATATTGGGAATTTTTGTACTTGTATTCTGCTTGGTACGACAACGTCATTCGATGCAACTTCTCGTGTACCTACTTTTTGTATTTTATTTTATTACTGCATTGTTGGTGATATTTCCTTCTGCTCGTCTTATGTCAATAGTGTATGATATTTCACAAGAATTCAAATACAAACTGAACCTTGTAGGTGTGAAAAACTTATTGTTATTGCAAAAAACATTGAGGACGCTTCCTGTGCTAAGCTGTACAATTGGAGGATTCTACCAAATGGAAAGGGTAACCATTTACTCGTATTTTATATCATTTTTTTACTTGGTCAATGTTTGTTGAAATTAATTATACTGGGCTTTTCACCAGAAACTGAACACCCCAAAATAAACAATTTATTGATTTTGCTAAACTATTAGTAGAACTTAGCCTATAGAAACTTATAATCAAAGCCAAATTGCGGAAGTGCTAGTTATAGATTAGCTAAAACCACCCACACCGCTCAGACCTCGATTGGGCCAACCCCAGTAATTCCTGTGCACCGATTTGCTGTACAGGCGTTATTGTTTTAATTGAAATCTCTTGGTGTATTTTATGATGTGAGATACTTTTTACCGCCCCACCGCCTCCCATTTACCGCCCCACTTACCGCCCCGCTCATATAACACAAAATATCGACGAATTAGGTCATTTCAAGCATTTTAGGAAAATTTTTTATACTTTTAAACTTTTTCACTTACCGCCCCAAATAATTTATTTTAAAGCCCCGCTCAAATAACACAAAATCTCGACGAATTGGATCATTTCAAGCATTTTTGAAAAAAAAAATTCTCTCAGAGATTTGCTGAATAGGTCATACAATAACGCCTGAATTAGAGCGATTGTATTTGGCTTTCAATTTTCCCAGAATTAATGAAATTAAGTCGAATTAAAGTATGAAAGAATATCATTATCATGCTACCTATGTAAATCGTATATAGTAATTGTAGTGTGATAATTTTTTGTACATTTTCTTGATTG
>VYYI01001999.1:0-16606 GCA_021029175.1 Bilobella aurantiaca
GAAAGTTGTAACATATTTTTTTTGGAAAGTAGGATTACAAGCGAAATTGGAATTAACTTGAGCGTGCCTGTGAGTCGATACGACTTTGACTCTATCGGGTAAGATGAACTGTGTTTTATATCATTTTTATTTATTAAAGTTTCTAAAATTTTAAAATAAATAAAATAATCTTCTAAAATCCCTGATACTTGAAAACGTTTATATTTGAGTTTAAGTTTAAGTTCTTTTAAAAGTAAGTTTTATAGCAAGTGGTACAATAAACCCTGGCATACATACATAACTCGAGCAGCGTATTGTATTGGTTCCTTCATGCAAAAGTAAAAAAAAAAACTTTTTCTTGCCCAAACCCCAAAAAAGGAATTTTCGGGTTTGGGAGCCAATTATAGGGTCGTCATAAAATCTTTAATAGGTTGATGGTAACCTATGTCGCCGAAACCACATGTGGGTGGCTGTTTCGTGCAAAACTAGCATAAACGAGAAACATCCTACTTTTCGTTTTCGGTTCTATATAGGATCAGGGGTCACTTTGAAACCATCATCACTTTACGTTTCGGGCAAAACTAGTAAAACTCCAAAAAATTAGATTTTTTTGAATGTGGCGATCATGAAAGGGGCCGTCAAAAAAAATTGCCTTGAGAACTACTAAATATAGCTGGACATAGAATTGAACAAAGCTAACCCGTCCCAGCATAATGGCACAATTATGCAGACAGAGGAACAGACTGACAGACATGATATTAACATAAAGTAGCTAATACGCTACTTAATAATGGGTTTTGATATCATTGTTACAATTACCGTCAATCTAAATTTACACAACTTTAATTGTATTTTTCATACACTTTCAAATAGGTTCAAGAGGTATTTATCAGAAGAAAGGATCAAAGCTCTGTTTTATGAACAAACAAAATATTGCATAGCACTTGTCGTATATCATCCTACAAACAATATGTTATGGAGTATTTTGAGTGATTTTACATTCCTAATTCGGTGCGGCAATCGTCGGCGTGAAAGGCTACGCGGCGAAGTTGAGATACCACTTTGCTACCGAAAGCACATCTACATTTTTGTTCAAACAAATCAACCAATGTCTACTGCTCGACTTCCCTACGACCGTCACTTTCAACACATTCCCATGTTTTTACTATACACAAAAATGCAGGAAGTAAGCTACGATCCATGTAGATCAGTTTTTCCTTCTCACAAAATGAGCTACGTTTTCAACAATAAACAAGAGGTAACTCGGCACTCTATAAACATATGCAAAATAGAATGGACTTTCACAATTTGTAAAGCGTCGTATAGTGATTGTGAAAATCCGCATCTTGTCACGCCAGCTTTTGAGCACACTGTTGACCCCCAGTTGTACTGGCCACTGTACATATTGGAATCTGTGTTGGGCCAAAATATGACAAATGATCCAGACGGATACTACGTAAGGTTAAATGAAGTGGAAATTATCCCAGAAACGTTTCCAGCCTCAGCTGCATCAAATAGTTATCGAGAAAGCGATGACCTGAGCGGATATAAGTTTTTTACGTCAACAGCCTCATACAATTTTATTACATGTGGCGGCCTTGTACAAGAAATTTCATTTGATACATTTACTGGAAAATTCGATACAAGTTTTTGGATTTCTTCAATACCAATATTTACAAGTTTGGCAGTTTTGATAGGTATAATATTCTACTACAATGGAATCAAAGTAGAGTCTTGCTTATTTTTGATTATGTTGATTCTCGAGCAAGATCTCAACACTTCAAGAAAATTGTCTCTTCGTGCTTCATTTCAAATCATGGTCGGAGGAATTTTATTGGCAGGTATTGTTCTCACAAATACATACCGCGCAAATATGTCATCAAATGTTACTGCGCCAAAACCGTTACAGAAACTTGAAACAATACAAGAAGCTGCTGAAGCAAACTTTGTAATCCTCTATAAAACAGAACGGATCATGAACGTTTTTGGGCATTCTTGGGATTTTGACAGCAAGAGAATAAATGAATTGACAGGACTGTTTAACATTTTTGCACAAATGGCACCAGAAGAACCGTTCATAGCAAATTTATTGGAAACGTTGGCTCCACGTGACCTTACCGTCTACAACGCTATGAATGAGTCAACCCTAAGAAATTTCTACGAAAACAAAGTCTATGCCAGCTTAGCTCTCAACAACAGCGTTAACTATAGTGTTGCCGATGAACTTTTACTTTGCGGTAAAACTATTGTAGTTAAGGAGCAGACAGATTTGGAAAAGCTGTATCACGATATTCAAATTAAGCGCGTTAGGAGTGACGTGTACCTGGGCAGCGATGCGATGCTAAAACACCCAAAAGTTTGGGCTATGGCTCCAATGCATTGGGATCAAGGAAATTATTTCTATACAAGATTTATGTGTATTATACAATCTGGCATTTATGGTTACTTTCAGAAAGACGAGTATGAAAGAACCAAGGTAAAATTACTGCTGGAGGCCTATGCTTCGACACTTCAAACGCTTAAAGCTGTTTCAGTTGAATGTAACTTATTTTTAGCTTCAAATATAATATGGGCTTTGCTAATTGTCCTGGGAACAATTTTATTTATTTTTGAACTCGTCAAATTTAAGGCTACAAACAAGATTAAATCGTATTGTCTATGCACCCTTACTTTGAAATTCGATCGAGTCAAGTTCATCACTGCAGTAAAGTAAAATATTTATTATTAAAATCAAAAGTTATTTGAGATATCCTAGAATAAATATAAACACGTCTGTAAATTTTACAACCCAGAATTGTGCAACTGTAGTTTAAATTTCAATTTTATAGTGTTATAAAGAGTCATTAAAAGATAAATCTCGTCAGAGCTTTTACACAGCTATCCAAATATATTGAAAGTTTTTATTTGCCATAGTTTACTGAAATGAAATAATTTTCATTAACGCTTTACTACCTTAACCAGCAAATCAATTACAAATCAATGTATAAATAAACTTAGATAATTTGTGCTAAATTGTAAACTATAACCATGATCATGATCAATAATAATTGTTTTGTATTCGATCATTAATGCATAATTTAATCTACTTTGTTGGCCATTGATGACAAGGTATTTGTTCCCAATTCATGCAAAAAGATGATTGCTTTCCAATATCATCTCCAGTGTGAACTCGTATGAGGAATGGTTCAGTAGCGGCTAAAAAAAATAAATAATAATAATGGTAGCAAGTAGTATGATTTAACATAGCATTAGTAGATTACAAAAAGTTCCTAATCTGGAGTGGATTTTTGAATTACTTACAATACACCACACCATCTTCCTTCCATCCTTTGTCTCCACCTCCGCCGCCTCCTCCTCCTCCTCCACCTCCACCGCCTTCACCTCCGCCAAACGGAAATGGCACAACCACTACTGGTGTAATTGGTATTGGTATTGGTAATGGTAATGGCACCGGAAATGGTACGACTACCACCTTGCAACCCTTTTGGACACCTTTTCCTTTTTGTTTGATTGTGGGCTTTGGCTTCACTTTGACTTTTCCAAACCCTTTATTATGAAACTTGCCTATTCCTAGATGTGGCTTTGATGGTTTACCCCAAGTCCCTTTGGCTGGTAACTTGAAATTTTGATTTCCTGGAACTTTTTTACCAAAAGAACCCTTGGGGACATTTGAGAATTTTGTCAATGGTGGACCCTTTACACCTCCCAAAGGAATAAGGGTACCGCTTTTGGCATTAGTAGCTGATGACTGAAATATAGATGACACTCGCTGAGAAGGCTGGTTCGTTTTAAGTTGCTGGTAGAGAGCTGGTGGCTTTATGATTGTTGCAGAACCCTTAAATTTTGGCAAGGGCTTATTGGATGATGTCTTGATACGTATAAGGCCAACTCCAGGGTGTAAATTACTTCTAAGGGCGTTGTGTGTAGTTGGTGTAACGACTTTTATTGTATTGTTGTTCCCACCATGTTTTGTAGATTCCATTTTGAAGTAACCTGGAAGAAATGGCCGCCACTTAGATTCTGGCGGAGCGCAAGAGGCGTCCCTGGGTATTCGACTGCTGTTGCATTTCGTCATTTGTTCAGTATTCTCTAGTTGTGTTTTGTTAGCATCAATGTGTGTCACAGGAATGGCTCTGCGTCTCCTATCCCAATGTGCATGGCCGTCTTGACACAAAGACCACTAAAGCATATAACGCTTATAATTTTTGGTGTAAATGTATAAAGCAAAGTGAAGCACAAGCAAGCGAGGAGACAAATTAAGCTAGGTATCACAAGCGTTGAATAGGCAAATTGTATCTATTTGTGCATTTTAGTAATTCTAGATGCTGAGACTCACTTGTATGGCACAGAAACCTTTTTCTTTTCTAACGCAAACACCATAATCCAAGTGTGCTAAGTTTGACTGAAGATAATTGAAACTTGTTAATTGACCAATGGTTCCATGGTAGTACTGAAAACATCCACCAGGGGCTGAAATATAGAGTATAAAAATAGTGTTCATGGATTTTATACTAAATCTAAATAATTCAACGTTGTAATAACTCATGTGAAATCCAAACTTAAAATGAAGTTGGCGTTAAAAAAAGCAAAGTTACTTGTAAATAAAAATAATTACCTGTAAAAGGCGAGGTACAGCTCAGCCTTACTACTCTTATTTTCCAACGATTTGGAAAGTACGAATTATGTAATTTGAAACTCAGCTGAATTTCGGGTTGAAAACTTGTTTGGATGTAAACTAAAAGAAATGTAATTTAGTAATATTTTAATAATTAATGCATAACATATATAGGAAGTTTGGTGAGTGAGTACAGCGCATGCGCCAGAAAAGAATAAAGCGTTAATTAATTTAACTAAACTTTAAGTATAATGTATAATAAAAAGCAGTTGGCGTTGTATGATTGGTCGTAGTTAGAGGCTCTAAATTGCTGATTCTTCTGACCAGAAAAACAAATTGTGTGAACAATTATGAATTGCGTTTGTAAGTCCGTTGAAGTTAACTATTACACTTAATTAGCTGAAACATGGTTTTCAATTAGTGAATTATTATTAAAACGCAGTAATAATAAAATTTTGGAACTTTTGACAGGAAAATTAGTGTTCTTACGTAATGTTACTTATCGATTTCTGTTTAGTCGATTATGATCAAGTTTTGTAAGCCTGTTAAGTGTGTTCACGTTTTTGAACGGGCGTTGCTACCTAGTTTCTAAATAAAATTAATGCCAACTTACTGTGATGGCCGCTAAGTTCCCCACATAATGGCGGGAGTGGCCGTTCCGCTCCGTCTACTAGCAACATGGCTCCGCCGCAGTGGCCGTCGTGTGGTGGCTCCAACTCAAACACATCAAAATCAAGTCGCAGTTGACATAGTGCATCTACCTAAATTAAATTCCTTGTACAATTTACGTCACCAGTAGCCCGTGACAATAATTAAATTTAGTCTACTTATTATATTTATAAGAGGCACAAGTGTTAATATTGTAAACTAACACAATGCTCACCCGAGTTATCCTATGCTCACAGATTCCTACATCGCCCCAAGAATTGGGGAAGTGAGGATTAGTGAAATAAGTCCTGTTGAATGACGTTTCGCTCCCGCAATGATACTCGTCTGTTTTTCAAGAGAAGGGGATTATGGTAGTAAATAATGATTAGCACAATAATTAGGCATGTAGAACTCCAAGCGGAAATTTTTAGCTTTAATAAGAATGTATGGCAAATTTTGAAATTTCAATATTATGCAAACAACACAAAACAATGCCGTCTTAACGCAGGATGACCTTCGTTAAATTAAATTGTCATCTCTCCTTTGGACGGCAATTTTATTAAATTATTATTATTTATTTTAATAAATATAAGAAATTTTATATGCAAAGTAGCGTTTCTGCGCAGCACCTCTTTTTTCGATTTCATTTTTCAATCAAAGTAGAAAAAATTGCTATTAAATACGATGCCTAGACCCATAGTTATTGGTATGAACCAAAAATTGTTTTTATTTCACTTAACAAATGAAAAGCATATTTCAAGTTAAAATGTAAACTTTTATTTACCTTCATCTTTCTACACTGCAATACTTACGCCCTATAGGAGCCTTCTATCTTTTGTAGGAATTGTTTAATTCAAAAGGATTTTTAATATGTGAACGAGAATTACACTAAATAACAAAATATCAAAGTAAATTCTTACTACTCACGAATGCAACAAACGCCAAAACCTCCGGCACAAATTCCTACAGCGCTCCCACCTTCGACGTAGCAGTTTTTTCTAAAACAAATTATTGTTCTAAAAATTTGATTTGTTTGCACAATTTAAAAAAACAAACCTTGAGAGACATGTCCCTTCGGCTCCGTTGTTCCAGCAACTCTTATTCCACAAGGAAATGAATGATACAATAGAGTGTACTGCAATATTAAACAAACAAATAAAACACAATTGCTACTTCTATATACCGTGCGTATCACCAGAAACTGAACACTCCAAAATAAACAATTTATTTATTTTGCTACAATAGGGAAAAGGAACTGGGAATGAAATTGAAATTGAAATTGAAAGGGAATCTTCAGGCAAAAGCAATTGCATAATCTAAAGGTGAATCATTGACAACGGTAAGAGAAAATAAAATTTACAACAAAGACCACTTCATACAATTAGCTATTGGCCATGGTAAAAAAATGAGGTGTTCAGTTTCTGGTGATATATATATATATTGGCATTCCGTTAGTCGGATATCTAGATATCTTACTTAACCCAATTTGCACTCCTCCATCATTCAGTCATATTTTTGTTAGAATAAAATAATAAAAATTTAATTACAAGTTTTTGTTGTCTTCAAAACCCAATTTGGATACTTCGGAACAAACACTATTGAAGATTTCCGTTCGACGCTTTCCTTCATTGATACATTTTTATCATAGTTAAAATTAATTTGATTTGCACTAAAATTAAATTCTAAGGTAACTATGGGAAATTGTGTTAGCAGAGCTATTGAAAAAAAGGAAATTGGTGCTTTGAGCTTCATAACTTTAACTATGATCTTCCGGTGACTTCTTAGATTAAACTGAGGGTAAATTGTACTACTCGCTTAAAATTACCATTTAGTCGGATTAAACTTGACCTTAGTGACTCAAGGCGATTAGCATAAAGTCACCTAATTTCCCGGATTCAAAATGCTCAGCAAAACGAAACACGTAGTAAACGTAAATTAGGTCATTCTTCCTAACCTAGTTCTTTTATTAACGTCACGTATGCTTAACTACAAAATCTGTATTTAAACATTTTTATGATATTATTTAGTCATTGGTAAATAATTTAGCACCAATTGTTGCTTGGCTTTTAAACTTTTTTTTTAAATCAATTGCAGAGCAATCGCCTTTGTGAAAATTATTGTTTCTAAACTTAACCTCATTGAAAATTAGCATCTCGCTTCAACGTTGAAATACCGTGTTAAGCTACAATGTTATTTAACTAAATTTTTTTTGAAAAGTTACCATTTAAAAATTCACATTCACCATTACCATTAACATCTAACTGAAAATAGTTTGCTAGTTGTTAGAGACTTTACTCATTAAATTGAAAAATTCACATGTCAATGTTCTGGATTATTTTGAAAAACCATTTTGGAAAAAATGCACCCTAATAAAGCTTTTAAATTTATATTGCATGTCCCCGCAAGAACCCTCATTGAGAAAAATTTCCTTCGGAATTCGGAAGTCAGAGAAACCTTTTCTAAAACAATCTTCTGTTCATTAGGAGAAATAAGTTTGTGGGTGGAAGACGCATTCTCAAGACGCTATATTTAGTGCCTCTAAAAATTTCTCTGCAATTTTTACCACTTATAATCTAACCTATTAATTATTAAATTTTTGACATAAATTTCGAATAATTTAAAAAAAAATGGACGGCTATACGAATTGTGAGAAAAATGGTTACAATGTTCCGAGTTCAACGTATAATAGTGACGTGCGATTAAATTGCTTTCATCGATCTTTCGACTCCTACAAATCAACCAATGAGTATGAAGAACAAAATTCAAAGGCACCGAATACAGAAACATCATTTGGGCCAATCCAAATGGAGCATAACTCATCACTTTTTAAGTTAGAGGTAATTGGATTCCTTTAATTTGTACTATTAAGCATATGTTACAAATTAAATTAATTATTTGACACTTCCTGTAAGATATAACCAACACGATATAGAAGTTACACATAATACACCATATGCTTTTCTGTAAGATTTGCATATAATATAGATTTTCCATATATATATATATATATGTTGGAAATTTGAAGTTATGTATCAAATAACACAATAATAAAGAGATTGTAATAAATATAGAGAAAGTAGTTCTTGAAATTTTTTTTAAATGGTAAATTTTTAATAACATGCAACTGTAGGTGTTTGAAATCAATTCGCGTTTTATTTTCTGAGATGAATCTCATCACCATAAATCATACGTGCACGAGTCGGCAGAAGAGGTCATAAATGTGTCAAAAATGTATTTGCAACAAAAGAAGCATATTAAGCTAATTTTAAAGTAGAATTGGGTAGCACATTCCTATCAGCTTCTCTACTGCAGTATTTTTCAATTAGGATGAGAGATTTATTGCTGCACAATAAATTTTTGAATTGACAGCTAACGAAGTTCTTTCTTTGAAACAAAGTTCTCAAAGATTAATTTCCGAGCCATTGCAAATCAAAACTGGGGAATTGCCAATTACAACAAAAATCATTTTTGTAAACTGTTAATTGTATTTGTGTCAATTCTATACTTTACATTATTAAACTACTTATTATGTACATTTAAGAAAGAATTACGCACACCTCAATTAACGTGTAAATTGGAGTGCTTCAAAATAAAGCTCAAAACTCTTTCAAGCAAGAACAATAATAACGCTTCTACTTTTTGATGATAAGCTTTTTATTAATCAAATTATTTTTGTATTTCAAATTGATGAAGTATATAAAACAAAAATTTGAAAAAATGCAGGAAGATGACGACGGCTCATTATCTGAAGAATCGATTTCTGGAGAAGAACAAGTAATAAAAATAAAAGTTTGATTTCTAAATTTGCTCGAAAACTTTATTTTTACTATTGCGACATATCCGTAGACTGAACATATTCTTGCACCAGCTTCTACAAATTGCATTGGACGCCATGATCACTTGCCTAGGAAATGTTTGTTATGGGCTTGCAAAGCCTGTAAGCGTAAAAGCGTGCGGATTGATCGAAGAAAACAAGCAACATTGAGAGAAAGGCGTCGACTAAGAAGGGTAATTTTTGTTTATTTAGAATAATTAGATTTCTTGGTGATCAAAAATTTGAAATAAAAATTTAATCAAAATCGTTATAATGCAAAAGGAGCAATTGTTAGTATACTTAAACCCAATTAAAATTATTTGCCTTATTTAATCAATTTAATTAAATTTTAAACTTAAAATACGCCAATTACAAAACAACTAGGCATCATCTCCTTTACTTTTTCTGTTAAACAATTTTTTTTTAAATTTATGATCTTCTGGGTCCTGGATGGCTTTTCATTGGTGCTAACCGAGGTCCATTATTTTAGGTAAATGAAGCCTTTGAGAAATTGAAGAGGAGAACATGCAGCAATCCGGAACAGCGACTTCCAAAAGTGGAAATTTTGCGGAGTGCAATAGAATATATTGAAATTTTGGAGGAATTGCTTCATGGCTCATCGAAGGCGGCTGCTGGAGGGGTTCTTATGAATGGAAGAAACTATCTTCAGGATTCCACCTCACCAAATGCAAACTCAAATTCTGTTATTCTGGTAAGCAAAGAGCTTTTTTTTAAATTATTTTATGTCACTTTTGGAATCTCTGTTCTTGAATATTAACTTACTTTAATTAACTTAATACAATATAATATTTGAATATGACCATAACATTTCATGCTCTTCATTACAAATTTTGCTTTAAAACTTTAAACTTTTGGTTGATATGATTTTGAAATAAATTAGGTTCACCGCTGACATTAATAATTTTGCTCTTATAGGCAACTCCCGAATTCAAATAATTTTTGAATTTAAATTTAGAATAAAAAAAACGCCTTTATATTTTTGATTTTTAAAAATCAAAATTAGTTTTCATAAGTGACACTATTTTTAAGTATTTGGGGAATCGGTTGGCTCGGTTATGGTACAGCATTGTAACGCTTGAATTAATAGCTTTAATTGTTTTTTTCTCTCTTATTCTATTATTTTAGGCTTAAAAGATGGGCTTAAAAATTGACATAAAAAATTATAACTTATAGTAGTAATATATATACTATATAGTAATAATTGTGGTTAATCAAGCTTAAAGTTAAAATTTTTATTGTAATTGCCGTTTTCGACAATATGTGCGCCATTCAATGTGTTTGTGGAAGGCAACAGAACAGTCTGAAACATTTATCATGTAATTTGTGCAGAGAGAATGCTTTCGAAATGCGGAGCGGATCAGAAAGAAGTTTATAAATGGGAGCCTCGTAATATGCTTTTGGTTTATGTAGATTTTTTTTCTGAAATTTCAGTTCAGAACGCGACAACTTCCACATTTTTTTCTGCAAGGCTCAGTCCCCATTTATTGATAACGTTTAGAGGAAGAGAGGGAAATTTCGTTATCTTCAAATCTACCCTCCAGATGTGGATAGTTGGGCCTCCTTGAAAATAAAAATACTTTTATACAGGAGGCATTTATTATTAATGCGCGTAAAGGTAGCAGATATATTTAGAACACGGAGGTGTTCTAAATTTTAGAAGCATATGGTCTTGAAGCGATAGTTTTGCTAGATATAATATCCGACTAACCGAGAACATTCAGTTTTATTTTAACTTTTGTTTTCTTGAATTTTGTATATTTTTTCTATTGTTTTTAATATTTAATAATTAAAAGAAATTAACACATGCATACATTTTAAGTAATTAAAAAAAATACTAATTCAAGGGATCAGACATTATAAGAAAATGTAAATGAATATATTTGGGGTAATATTTAGTTATACATTCAATACTTTCTGTTGAAATATTTGAGTTTATGTGAAGTACAAATTGGTTTGTGAAATATTATGTTAAAATGTATGTTTTGTGTAGAACTCAGCATCCGTCGCTGTTGCTCTCTGCTTTCTATTTATTGCTTTCTTGTTTTGAATTTAATTTTGAGACTGGGATTTGTAGTAAATTGTTTGAATGTGTGGGAGTCTCCTTTTGGCAGTAATTTTAAGAGCAGATTCCCTTGATAATAAGTCTTTGTCATTTTGTCCAAACAACGAGCGTTTAGTACTCTGCTTTAAATTCTGGAGCATGTGAAAGGAGTAGTAAAGGGAGAAGTGCCGGATGGAAAAGTCAAAACAAGGGATGGTGACTTAGGGGCACTTAAACTCGCACACTCCTATTTCAAAGCCTAATATATTTGAGAGGGATTAAGGGCCCACTTTGAGTTTTATGTTGAAATCCATCCCCATCCCTACCTTAACACGAATTCTTTCAACACTCCTTTACTCTTTTTATCTCTTTGCCTTTCATTGAATTTTAAGCATAAAGGATTGCTTGATAATAACCTGAAATTTAAAACAATAACTTGAGTATTTAAGAATTTTTTAGAAAAAAATTCTATTTAATTTTGTATGAAAATTAAGCCTTCCATTAGTTCTGTTGATTTGCATGTTTAATGCGTAGCATTACATATGATTGTCTGAATGTAGAATATTTTTAACTTGGGTGTTCTTTTTCTTTTTGAACAATTTGTCTCAAATTTGTTTGTAGTAGGTGAGAGGGCCTTAAGGGCTCAGATGACAAATTGGGCGTTGACTGATTATTATTCCTTTTCACTCTGTAGAGCACGGCTATTTCGGCGCATTTTCAAGATCGATTCTCACACCCTTCGTCAGAGGCATCATCTTTCAACCCTCTGCGCCTTGACTCAATTGACATAACATCTCCTCGTAAGTATTTCTATTTGACTTAAAAAATCTGTTTTGGGCAAATATATATATATATATTTGAAATTATAATTTTAAAAAATAAAAAATTTATTACGTATTAATTACTCAATCGTTACACACATTAGTATAGTCACGATGCACATGTGGGAAAATTGTTAATTATGTTTTCAATTAGACTTTGATGACCAGAAACAGACGTGCAGCACGGCGTCAAGTTTATATCGCCTGAGTCTAATTGTGGAGAGTATTACTCGTGTTGGAAGATCAATGAAAACCGATGCATCGGCAAATTTGGACCGTTCACACGCCCCTGGTTACTGACAATGAAACTGATAGCACGCATATGCAAGCGTTTAATATTTTGCAAAATTAGCGTATTAAGTTCAATATTAGTTAGTTTACAGATCTAGGTACTCTAAGGCATTAACGATATTTAAAAAAGGGGTAAGTTAAATGGATAAATTGACTTGTATTTGTATTTTAATGTATTTGAAGAACTGCATTTAACACAAAAATGCACCAGTCATTAAGTTTAATAAAAAAAAGAGCACTTACGCACTACACTATATTGAGTTTGGGGATTTGAATGCAAAATTGCCATGGGAAATTCTACCATACATTCATTATCAAAATAAAACTATTTAACTATTTTAACTATTTTAAATTTACTTCAGTTGACTACCTTTATGTGCAAAATATTATATATTGCACAATCTACAATAGAATACATATACAATATTAACAATATAAAAAAAATTGAATATAATTTAAAATTTAAACGGAGATGAAGGTTAATAAAAATTACCAATCTTGTAGTAATGTATTTTTAAGAAGGTGAAAAGCCTGAAAAAAATACAAATATGCTGAAAGCTTCAAAACTCCTCGTAACTCTATCAAAGTAAAATCAAGTTGACTCTCCGTGCCATTTTGAATATAAAAGTCCAAAACACTTTGTGCATGAGCCAAAGCTAGTAAACTTTATGCCAGAGAAATGTGTTACTTTTAGCTTATTATTTATGGTGGGAGATGGTTTTTAGAAGAAGCGGAGCGGATCTGAAGAAAGTTTATAAATGGGATCCTCGTAATTCCCTTTCGAATTATGTTCGTTTTTTTTAAACGAGTAGGAGGAAGTTTCTGTTCAGAACACGACATCTACTACATCATTATTTCTGGCAGATTTCGTTCCTCATTTATTGATAACGTTCAGAGACACATTTAGAAAGTTAATTTTTTCATATCTCGCCTTCATCCAGATGCGAGTATTAGGGCCTTCTTATAAGATAAAAATAGTTTTTAAACCTTGTTTAATATCCTAATCTTCAGTTCTAAATTGAGTCAGAGAGGTAAAAGCATAATCCTACTGACAATGACAATCAAATTCTTGGAAATAAAATAATTTGTGCGGTTTGTATTGTACTAAAAAAATGTACATTATCCCGACTATGTATAATATATTGTATTAGTGCATTAAACACGTTAGTAAAATTTGTAAAACTACTTTTTTGTAAGAAAGCAAGTATGTATATCAAAGCCTTATTACCCTGAATTCAAAACTCCCTTCATTTCCAAGGAACGATCATCTTGCCTCTTTTTCATGTGAAGGAAGCCGGATGGAAAAGTCAAAACAAAGGACCTCTGCAAAAGAAGCATTGGAAAAGGCAATAAAATTTAGGCAAATCTTTCCCTTGAGGTCCTCGATCTCTTTTTAGGTGCACGACCTACTATTATGTAATTATAGAGTTATATCTGATGCAGCCATTTTTAATCTTAAGAAGCTCCAACATTTTGCACCTAGGATGACGTCACTAATTGGTTAGGATAGTAACTTTAGATAAGTTACATTGTGTCTTTTAAAAGGAAAGTAGGTACTAATTTGCATGCAGAAAATGCGTATTATAACGACACTAACAAGGGACAATACCCTACTGTCGGTCGCCCCTGGCTACGCGAGGTAATTTACCCTTAAATGTAGACCCTTTTGACCCATTTAGGCTAAGAGATTGTTTGCAAGACTTATAAACTTGTATGGCGCGATTATTTGAAAATTCCAATTTTGAAATTTTTGCAAGGGGGGACCATTGAAAACAAATATTTTTACACGTGAAATCCCATAAAAAATTTTGTTTTTAACACTCTAATTGACAAATTTTGGGTTTTAAATATAATTAATTACGATTGATAGCCGGTCTAATTTCATCGTGTGACCTTACAGTAAAATCGTAAAGCGAATTTTTAGTTAATGTTAAATTAAAATTAACTATGTAATTGCAATTTTTGAATTCAGCCAGTATTTTAAGACCTAAGGTATTTTTAGGGGTAATTTTCCTAATAATTCAAGTTGAAAAAAAAACAGCGCAAACTGCAGTTCTCGTCAAAACAATGTCTCATAGAGCCCCAACCTTGTTTTTTCACTCTTCTCAATCTCATTCAATTTAAATCCATTATAGAAGAAATGTAGGATTTGTTCAAGACAATTTATAAATACATACTGACTTCAAAAATTAAACAATAATGGTGAGCCGCATTTGTCAATTAGAGTTTTAAACACAAAAAATTCTTATAGGATTTTACATGTAAAAATTTCATCCTTTGCAAAATTTTCAAATCTCAAACTTTTAAATAATCGCGCCAAACAAGTTTGTGAATCTTGCAAACAAGTTCTTACCCTAAATGGGTCAGAATGGTCTACACTTATGGGCAAATTACCTCACTTAGCCAGGGGCGACCGACAGTAGGGTATTGTCCCTTGTAAGTTACAAACAGGATTTTGATAAGTACCTAATGTGTTTTTTTTTGTATATACAAGTACCTATAAACAGCGCACTCGGCGCTAATTGAATATTATGTTTTTTTTTAAAATGAACCGCATTTAATTTAAAAAAAAACGTTTGTTTTGTAAATTTCGTGAGATCAACTACTACATCATCAACATTAGCTAATCTTTGCGGTAAAAAAATTCCCTCTCTATAACTCAAAACTTTCAGTAAATTAGTGTTTAGTTGATACATTAGTATAGCTTATGGGTTATTAAAGCTTTTTCAATTAATAGAAAACACAACAACAGGATTAACCTACACCAGCTCAGCCATTACAGCCAGAGCCACCTGTTTCTGCAGATAACATGTGAAGTGCGGATGTTCACACCATGCAACCGAAGTTAGCTAGATCAAACTCCGAATTTTTTTGTAAGGCCTGGCGTTAAGAAAAAACGGGTAAATCCACCAGGACTCAAACATGGGTAAAACAAAAGGCAAAGTTGCTGGGGATATGCCGAGAGCACGCCGAAACCGTGGCTCATGAAAACCGTGCTCCGAGAAACTAAAGATGAAGATGAAACTCTTCCTGTGCTGTCCGACAGTATACAAATTGCAATTGAAATCAAAAACGCAAATGTAAATGCTATTGTATTTTGTGTTTGAAATTGTTTTGTTTAGAACAATTTTAGTAGAATTTTGCTCTTAGCAACTTTGTTTTTCATTTTTCCATTGGTTTTGGCTTTTGGAAATTCTTTGTCCCAAACTTAACGGTAAGTAAATTTTCTACAAAGAAAAAAGACTCAACAAAACACCTTTTGATGCAACAATTTTATTAAATATAAAACACAAACATTATTTAAAATAAAAGAAGCCTAATTTGAAAATTTGGATTTTAAACACAAAGCTGTTCCTGGATAATTGCAACATTACAAAAGATTTTAATAAAGAAAACTTTTTCCGAGTAGTTGCAGCAGTTTTATTATATTATGTTGAGTAAACAATGATATATTTTAGTGTTTCGTCACTCCTACAATAATTCGAACATACCATATGGCATACCATTTTTGAAAAGTACTATAATGAAATCCAGTTTCAGCAATCTGATAGCCCTCTCTTCCGATCTACAAAAACATAGTAAATAGTTTAGAAAACTTCGTCAAATATATTAGCCATATTTCTCCATTTTATAAATATCAATTTTACGGACCTCGTTAAAAAGCAAACTAGCAGCATGAGTCGTAATTTTTTCCAGATTGGAGATTGCTTTCTCCTCTTCTATGCCACTGTACTTAAGTTCTTCTACCCTATTGAATCTTATATCTGCATCTACATCCAAGAAGTCCAAGGTTGGATTTATATGCTCCCCAGCAAGATTTAATGTGACTATGCAAATGGCGAAAAGGTTTTCTGGCCGATTCGGTGGTCCCCATTCTGCGACTTCACTATCGATTATCCCGTCGAACCCGAAACCAGCCTGGGAATATTTTTGAATCTATAGATAAATAGAGTCATGGTTATTATTGCCAATATACATTGTAAATAAAATGCCAATTATTGTGCTGTTGAACAAAATATTCTCAAAGCTTGCATAGTGTAAAGTTAATTTGCAGACAAATCAAAAAATAAAAATTAGTGCAGTCTGATCAACATCAACAAGTAAGAATGTTTATACCCAATATTATTTATAAAGCAAATGGCACATTGCAATTTGAGGCTTATTTACCTATACTATATAAAGCAGCATATAAGAAGTGTCAGTTTGATTTCATCAACAAAATGTTTCGGGAAATTGTATGTATTTTATTTAGAAATGCATAGACCTCAATTCCATTCGTTAAGATAATTATGTTTCTGTGTGTCTTAACTAAATCAACAGTGGTTACTAAGCATTTTTTGAAGTGAGTTTGGTGTTAAGCAAAGCACATTGTGTAC